>JACSYO010002163.1:1841254-2036708 GCA_016806645.1 Ophiodon elongatus
TAGCTTAATCTATACACCAGTTTTACCTCAGACAGACTACCAGACGCTGCTCTGGGTCAACAGGATCCCGCTAGTTGGTTCTCTGCCTGCGAGAATCTATTCAAACATTTATTGAAAAGTGTTCCAACTGTCACAAATTTAGACCGAGGGTATGAATAGTTTTAATGCGAAATATTCATCTCTTTTGTCTTGTTGCCATTCAGCGAAAAATTGGCCCGGCACCAGACTTCAAGCTGTCTAAACTCCTCCCTAAATGCCAGTTCGTCGTTGTTTGTGATGATCCCCACATTGTGGTGTCGTCGGCATATTGGATGATGTGATTGCTGTCGTGATAGTTTCACCAGCAGTGGGCTTAGTGCACAGCCCTTGGGGGTGCTCCAGGATTCGCAGTGACAGATGTCCAGGTGTGTTGCTCAAAAAGTCAAGAATCCAATTTCACATTGAGTCGCTCAGTCCGAGGGGAGTGCAGTTTATTTGTCAGGGTTTGGGGAATAATCATGTTGAAGCACAGAGCTGAAGTCAATAAACATCATCCATGTGTGTGTGTTCTTGTTCTTCAGATGTTACAGAACCAGATGGGTGACACGAGCGATGGCAGCGTACCATCGTGGGTCCAATGTGTCTGAGATGGAGGGATGGATGTGTCCTTTGAATACCCGCTCAAAGCACTTCATGACAACAAAAGTAAGTACCACAGGGCGGTAATCATTGAGACAGGTTGTTAGAGACCCTTTTCGGTACTTTGATGATGGTGGCTGATTTTGAAGCGTGATGGTGCAACAGTCTGAGCCGGGGAGACGTTAATGTAGGCTGTTGGTTAATGCGCTCCTCGAGTGCGGGACCGGGAATGTTTTTAGGGCCTGCAGCTTTATGTCGGTTCACCCTCGGCGGTGTTCTCACATCGCTTGCTGTTACAGATGGCACCTGGGGGAGGGGAGAGGTCCTCGTAGATGGCTTGTTGCTGGCTCCACAGCCGGTGTAAAAAGTAGTTAGAAGAACGAGCAGGGAGTTGACTGTATGACAATTCATACAATCTTTCCAAAAGCAAAATTAAACCCTCCGAGCTGTCTGATAGATAGTTCCGTTAGCTGTTAGCACTTAGCCAAATGCACAGTCCAAAACCCTAAAAGTGAGCAAACTGTTTTCCCGCACCGTGTCGCTGGCCACAGAGTAGCGGCTGGGCCAGGTGCTGGTTAAGAGTAGTGAGTGAGGAGTCAGTAGGTGCTCAATGGCAGTTTAAAACAGGCAATAAACATTTTTGTGTTTTTAGAAAGTGTGAGTCACCGGGACCACGAAAGGTTCTTGAGCATGCAGCCATAACTGGCCGCCCAAAATATTATGCAGTTTGCTGCAGCAGGCAAGATTAGCCGTGGACTGACACAGATGTGATCCCCTAGTCAGTGTTAAGTGAATCTGTGTATTCTGTTCACCTGGATGTCAGAATTAAGCTTTATTTTAGCTTTCGATTAAAACAACAAAAATAAATGTATTATTTAATAATGTTTGTTGGAAAAAAAACAATTCTCTTGAGTGCTCCAGTTGTTACACCATCCTCCCATAGCTGTAGCATCACAGCATAGCCCCACCTCAGTCATGTATGAGGAACCCACTTCCAGCTGTACCCTCCTCTGTCGCTTCAACTTGCTCCACAGCAGTCCAGAGTGGAATCAATGCAGCGTTAGAGTGATGGCGTGCTGCGGCTGGGCTTGGGTCATTTTATGGCGTGGACATGGAAATAGAGGATCAATCAGAGCCATGATATCTTATTACTAACGTTAATTCACCCAGAGCAGTATGGATCCATGCATTAGCCCGGCTGAGCCTTGATTTAGAGCAGAGTGGAATGGAGTGTGAAAAGGACTGTGAGTGTGTGTGTGTGTGTGTGTGTGTGTGTGTGTGTGTGTGTGTGTGTGTGTATGTGTGTGTGTGTATTTGTATGTTAGTTCATGTGTTTGTGCCGTTCATATGTTTTCAGTTTTGCCTCATATATATTTGTGCGAGCTTGTCTTTTTTTTTCGTTTTTGTGATTGTCATTTTTATTGTTCTTTTGCTTCAGATTTAAACAAACGACAGAACAACTAAAATACAACACAAGGCAACAAGCAAAACCTAGTTTGTGCAACCAGTGAACAGGAAGTGACCATATTTGGACTAAGGAGTGACGTAGAGATGGCATATACGTCTCCGGTAGATCCCTGTCAATCACGTTGTAGCCCCGCCCTAAAGCATACCCTGCTTTATGGTCTGTTTGACTCTAAATAGACCATAATTTACTAAATGAACATCATGCTGTATTGAAGAAGACTTGAAACTAGAGATTGAGACCATAAACTCATGTTTACAATGTTTACTGAGGGAATAAATCAAGAGCGAAGTAGAGTTATTTTCTCATAGACTTCTATACAACCAGAGGAGTCGCCCCCTGATGGACAGTAGAGAGAATGCAGGTTTAAGACATGAAGCATTTACTTAACTTTTCAGAACAGGAAGTTGCAGCCTGTGAGAAACTAAACCTCTCTTTTGCCCTTTGTTGTTGAAAATGGAGGCTTTCATGGACGAGCTCGGTAAACTGTAAGACAGCCTCAAAATCATTAAAGTCGTGGATCTCATTCTCTTTAGAAATGGACACAAAGGGACACACTTCCATGGGTATTTCTATGTTTACTAAATGTTTACTTCATCAGATAGATGCCCTGCATGATGGTGACCTGTAACTGAAATCAGGGGGGTTCCTCACGAGAGGAGAATGAAGGAGAATAACTGTGAGGACAAACCGTCACTGAGACGGCGTCGCTTATGAAACAAAGCTCAGGTCCACTGGAGGTGGTCATCATTCACACGGGCCCTGTTGCCGGTGCCCCCTGGGAATATTTCCCAGTGTACAATATTTCTGAGGACTGGGGCTCGCCAGAGAAGGGTCGCGCTGAAAGCATGTTTTATTCATGCAGTCTGTCACTCGGGGCGGTTTTGTTTTGCTTTTTTTTTTTAATGCTTCTTCTGAAGACGGGCGTGTCCTTAGTTCCTATTTTGGCGTCTCTGTCTGCAGTTCCTCCTCTTGCTCGCTCGCTCTCTCTCTCTGCATTGATACTAATATGTGTGTGTGTGTGTGTGTGTGTGTGTGTGAATAAGTCTGTGCATGTGTTTGTGTGGGCGTTTCATCCCTGGAGAGATGAAAAGCCTTGGACCATATGTTGTGCAGCAGTAGGCCACAACAGACAGCACTGATGCAGAGTTCAACGATAAGGATTGCCCAATGGCTGAAGGCCAGTTGGAGGTTCATTTGGACCCGCTGCCGGGTTAGTTAGTCACCAAATTGATCCAATGCCTTGAGAAGAAAAAAAAAAGAAAAAAAGTTCTTGCCGTCTTGCGGCTTTAAGCTTGTGTCTTTATCTCTCTCCTGTGTTCTGCTCTGTTATTGGCCAACTCACTATGATTTGACCAATGCAGAGCTTTCCTTTAAGAAGAGAGCCTTGACACTGCACCATCCTGCTCTACTGTGGCATTATGATCGTACTTTCAAAATATGATGTTTAATGTACAATTGTAACATGCACACTGCATGATATTATGGAAATACACTTAACAAATTGATTGCACAATTTTTGGGAGACCACTGTGATCTTCTGAGACTGTGTGCACTTGCTTAACAACTTTGTCATTGTTATGTTGCTAAGTGACACAGCTGCCGACTGTACCTTCTGTTTTTTGTTGCATGACCATCTGTGTTATTCCCATAGACTGTATATCAGAAGTGGACGTATTGGTTTGTGGACTTACGTTTTGAAGCGTCAGGTTAAGTGATTTGGCTGCCGCCATCTTGGATTATGGACGTCGCCATCTTGGTTTTTTTTGTAGCCAGTGAACGGAAGTCACCATATCTGGTCTGAAGAAGAGTGATGTAGAGAAGCCATATACATCTCTGGTAGAGACCTGTCAATCACCTTGTAGCCCCGCCCTAAAGCATACCCTGCTTTATGGTTTGTTTGACTCTAAATGGACCATAATTTACTAAATGAACATCATGCTATATTGAAGAAGACTTGAAACTAGAGATTGAGACCATAAACTCATGTTTACAATGTTTACTGAGGGAATAAATCAAGAGAGAAGTAGAGTCATTTTCTCATAGACTTCTATACAATGGACAGTAGAGAGAATGCAGGTTTAAGACACTTCCGCATCGGCTTCACTTTTCACAACTGAAGGTTTCTGCCTGGTTATTCCCTCCTGGTGATGCTGCCTCCAAGAAAGCTGGCATGTATCAGAGGTCACACGTGACTATCTACTGTAGCAGAGAAAGTTAGTGACGAGCATCATCGTGCATTATGAGTTCTTGGAAGAAGAAAACGTTGGATAAACACATCCACCCTCCACCTAGTCAGCCATTGCTGCTGCTCCACTGGTGCTCATTTGAAGTAAAAGACTGTTGGCTTATTTTGCTGAAAAAGCTACAGTCTCCCTGCTGAATAGACGTCATCCTGTGACTGGGTTATTTTGAGTAAAACATGTACAGGTTGAAAATGATTGCCAATTATTACACCTTCCAGCATATATAGCACACTTTCGTAAAGCAGGTAGCTGCCGACCCTTCAACACGTCCAATTACTGCACTATCTGGAAGGATGAATTGTTTTTTTACTATAATGTCTCATGAAGTAAATTCAGCAGAATCTACACTTCTTCTTCTGTAATTACATTAGTACAATAATAAAGACGGTCGTGTCATCCTCACACCACCTTGTTGGTGAGTTGTTATTCTGAACACAGCTACTGTTTAAGTTTTCTCTGTTAAAGGGACAGTTCACTTCCAAATCAGAAATACATAATGTTCCTCTTACCTGTAGCGCTATCTATCAGTCTATATTGTTTCGGTGTGAGTTGCCAAGTGTTGGAGATATCGGCCCTGGAAATGTCTGCCTTTTCTCTGATATAATGGGACCATATGTCCCTCGGCTTGTGGTGCTCAAAGTGCCAAAATAACGCGTTTGAAAAAACTCGACAGCAAATCAGGCCCCCCGGCTACTGAAGACAATCCACAGACCTGGTTTTGAGATCAGTTTCTTGTCGAGCCATCTAGTCCCATTGTATTGGAGAGAAGGCAGACATCTCTACGGCCGATATCTCCAACACTCGGCAACTCACACCGAAACCATCTAGATTGATAGACATACAGAAATGTTTCGTCGATTAACGCTCGTACGAGTTTACTGATCTGTAAAACTGAGTTTCTCCACAAAGAAACACACAAAGACACCACTTTTAATCTTGTCTTTACCACGAATGTGCTCATAAGATTCTTGAAATAAGTCATTCAGCATTTAAAAAAACCGACTAATCTATCAAAGAAATCTTTGTTGACTAATTGACTAAGAGGGGGCAGCCCAAATAAACAGCACCACAGGTAAGAGGGTCATTTTATTTTGTGGAGAACTGTCCCTTTAAATTGCTGTAATGGAAACCCAAATGCAATATCTCTGCAGATGTTACGCAATAAAAGTCATTCAGAAAAAAGTGTGATTAAATATACCTATAAAACAGGGGAGA
This sequence comes from Ophiodon elongatus, assembly GCA_016806645.1. Taxonomy (NCBI): domain Eukaryota; kingdom Metazoa; phylum Chordata; class Actinopteri; order Perciformes; family Hexagrammidae; genus Ophiodon; species Ophiodon elongatus. The sequence goes on from JACSYO010002163.1 coordinate 1,846,799, forward strand.
TGAGCTCTTTAACAATAGTCTGTCTAAAATAAAAAAGAGTTTATCGACAAATTATGTATTTCTGTCCATCGGAATTTGGAATTAATAAATTGTTAAAATAAAGACATTTTTATTTCACTTAAATTCCAGAGTTAGAGGGTCAATTTAATTGTACCCGTCCGTTGGCCCAGCAGAGCAAACTAAAATAAGTCTTGAACAATGAACCTTACTGTTGAACTGGACCAGCATAAGGTACCAGACCCAAACCACAGAGCATATCAGGAAAAGGGTTTGGATATCAAGCTAACAATTTATAAACCAGTATCTTGGATTTATTTTGAACCTATCAATTACAGCATGTGTTAATAGATTCATAGATATTCCACTCGTGCTGAAGCTCAATTGCAACATTTCATCATAGTGGTTGCAAACTATAAAAACACACACACACACACACACACACACACACACACACACAACCGTACAAGTTAATTTTCACAAATGCATTTAATACAAAACAACGGACTGAATCAATTTAAGAGAGAAATACTGATTTCAGTCCAACATGTTTCACATTATCAAAACCAGCGCTTAGTGGAACCGAAGCACTCGAATGTGCACAGAGGAGACAAAAAGCAAATACCAACAGTGTACAAAAATGTTCTCGCTAATTTGCCTGTGGCTTAATGCAGCACGCTCAAACACAGAGACAAGTACTGTAAAAACAAACTTGACGCCGCGGTGGTATTAGTGGGACTCAGTAAATACTCTGTGGCTGAAAAGAGGTTTTTGGAAAAAGCACCAAAAAGAATCATCTCCTACATAATCAAAAGCCCTGCAGCGATTAGTAGAATGATATTGTGTGTGTGATCAAAATAAAGTTGTTAAACCTATCTCTTTTAAATAACTTTAAACAAATTCTATTAGATGTTAGGATGACTGTTATTGGTGATCACAGATGTTTTGGTTGCTCATACACATTTCTAGGGAAGTGGATCTGCTGACACTTGCAGATTTAGCAACGTTCCACCCTGTTTATGTTTAACCGCAGTGCTGTGGCTTTCTCCTTTTGAATGTAACTATGGACTCTCGCATGCTAACCTATTTCCCCAAAGCGACAACACACACACAGACGTGAACCTGCTGCTTTGGATTGTCGACGTCCATGAGCTGCCCCGTTGTTGGCGAAACTCAACAAACAGTCAGAATTAAAGAGTAGTTGCGCACTTTAACATGTTTCTTAAGCTGTAAACTAAATTATGACTGTACTGTGATGAAACACAACAATGCTGGTGTTCAATAAATGTCATACAAATTGAAAAAAGATTGAAAATTGCCCAAAACACCATCTACATCTAAATCAAGTAAGATCGAGACTCTCTTGATTTATTCCCTCAGTAAACATTGTAAACATGAGTTTATGGTCTAAATCTCTAGTTTCAAGTCTTCTTCAATACAGCATGATGTTCATTTAATAAATTATGGTCCATTTAGAGTCAAACAGACCATAAAGCAGGGGATGCTTTAGGGCGGGGCTACAATGTGATTGACAGGTCGCTACCAGAGACGTATATGGCGTCTACGTCACTCCTCCTCAGTTCAGATATGATCACTTCTTGTTCACTGGCTGCAAAAAAACAACAACACGGCGAACTCGAGGCTTCATAACATCAGTCCACAAACCAACGGGTGACGTCACCATGACTACGTCCACTTCTTATATACGGTCTGTGCTGTCAAACCCATGAACACTAGCCAGGCTTAAACGTTTTAAATGCCACCAGGCAGGAATATGACTGGAGTTTACACAAGCACCTGTACACCACCGGCTCACACAGACACCTCTGTATCCTCTCGTGTAATAAGAGAAGGCAATCGATACTGTCGCACTGAAAAAATCTGAACAAAGAAAGAGACCAAAGTGAAATTGACAGACAGGTGGGGGAGAAACAGGTTTAAAGTTAATTTGTGCCCCCTCTCTCCTTCTTTCTCATATTGTCTCTCGAAGACTCTCCTCCCCTTCGTCTCATCTTACGTCCCTCTTTCTATTTTTTTTTTTTATCTTTCTCACACACACACACACACACACACACCTTCCCTGTAGAGGTCATTTTAAAGACAAGGTTTGGGCCAATCAAACTGAAGTTGTATAGCCCTAGTTGTGGCTGCCTGATTGAGAGTGACATTGACACGATTACGACAGACAAACTAGATTAAGAACGACGTGGCGCTCCCTTCCCTCGCTCCGTCTCCCCTCTGTTCCTCTCCGTCTCCCCTGTTCTCCCTCCTTCATTCCTCTTTGCTCTTGTAGTCTTTGAGCACACTGTTGTGTTTCACGCAGACTTTGCCCTCTAACGGCACTCTGCAACTCGTATACTCACTTTTCGTGTCTCCCTGACGAAAAGGCGGCAACCTTCAATTGTGAAAAGTGAAGCCAGTGCAGAAGTGTCTTAAAGCTGAATTCTCTCTACTGTCCATCAGGGGGCGACTCCTCTGGTTGTATAGAAGTCTATGAGAAAATGTCTCTACTTCTCTCTTGATTTATTCCCTCAGTAAACATTGTAAACATGAGTTTATGGTCTCAATCTCTAGTTTCAAGTCTTCTTCAATACAGCATGATGTTCATTTAGTAAATTATGGTCCATTTAGAGTCAAACAGACCATAAAGCAGGGTATGCTTTTGGGGCGGGGCTACAAGGTGATTGACAGGTATCTAAGTCACTCCTCCTCTGTCCAAATACGGTCACTTCCTGTTTACTGGTTGCAAAAAAGCCAAGATGGCGACGGCCAAAACTCCGAACTTGAGGCTTCAAAACGTCAGTCAACAAACCATTGAGCGACGTCACGATGACTACGTCCACTTCTTACACACAGTCTGTGGGACTGCCTCTGTAAAATTACACCTTTCTACAGCAAAAGCAGGCTTAGATTGCTCATAGATTGTTCTTCTCTTCCTGGCGTGGTCACAATTGATCCAGACTTGCAGGTTTTTTGGGGGATTAAAAACGCTGAGAACGACCTCCTTGTTTCCTTTGTTGTTGCCCGTAGCCAAACAGTTCAGAGGTTTGAGATCAGAGCACCATGCAGATTTTCGGAGCGCACAGGCCGTGTTGAGAAAAGGCTCCCCACTGACTGCTACTTGCACTCAAAATCAGTCCCCTTCTGTGTTTTGGTCCAGTTGTTTTTAACACCTCATGCGAACTGTACCCGAGTACACATTAACCACACCCAAGACTACGGGTATCATTAAAATTTTATTGATAATACTACTCTTACCGATACTCTTATCGGTTCTTTATGATTATTTCATGAGAAAAAAAAAAGACGATTAATTAAGAAAAGAATCTACATTTCTTCAACAATGTAAACAAATTCTTTCTTGAGCAGAAAATACAAGAAGTTCCAAAATCTTTAAAATATATTCACAGCTAAACAATTTATCCTTCATTGATGATCCCTTATCTTGTGATCAGACTCCGTATGACATCACTAACATTACCTGCTGTATGACATCACTAACGTTACCTGCCGTATGACATCACTAACGTTACCTGCCGTATGACATCACTAACGTTACCTGCCGTATGACATCACTAACGTTACCTGCCGTATGACATCACTAACGTTACCTGCCGTATGACATCACTAACGTTACCTGCCGTATGACATCACTAACGTTACCTGCTTGTTGGTCACATGTTGTGATGAACTGCTGCTGTTTCCTCTTTTACTTGTGAGGCTTTTATTGAGTTTGAGACAACCAGAGTTCTCAGAATCTACTGGAGTCAAATGTAGAAACACTTTGGATCTTTGTCTCCTCTCTGCTGTGATGTGAGTCTCACGCTGTACTGAGCCGGAGACAAAGAGACAAAGAGACGGAGATACAGAGAGAGAGAGAGAGGAGGTTTGAGACGAGGACGTCTCACTCAAATGACGTAATCACGAGCGGCGCATCGCCGTGCACCTCTGATATTTTGTAACTACACGGCGTCGAGCGAAATCGGGTGACTCACAAATAGTTCACTGATAAAAGCACTATTTACATGTCTGAGGATTTTACAAAAAAGGCCAGTTATTTTTTAGATGCTTTAGAAACAGGAGGTCTTAAAAATCTACATTTGAGTAAATATTTTGAAGCTAAATCAAATTATTAAACCCTTGTTTCTTTATAATTCATTGCATACTTGAGTTCTTTCTTTACAGGACTTGTACAAAGACAATAAAGTAGTCCATGAATATGAGATATGAGTTTTCAGATAATTACAATCCCTCCTCGGCATAGCGGAGGTTGATTCATAACGTTCTCCCGGTTCCACTCGTTGTCTTTTTGATTCCTCACAGTTCATTTTGTTGTACGCCCTCTAGCTAGCGGAGAATAATGCAACGAACAGAGCGTTGAGCATAATCAATGCAAAGGGGATATCAAAGACCCTGTTCCACTTTATATGCAGCTTTCCCATAATAATAATGCAATGAATAAACATAATAAAGAATTCAAAAGTGCTGCTTCCTACCGTGTCCTTCAGACGTGCTTATAGTCACATGTAGACAAGTTGGGGTCATATTGGCTGATAGGCCCTTGATGATTTGGCCACATGGAGAGTTCGACTAGTCCTCGGACTGTCTGAGACCAGGTCCGACTCTCCGGTTTAGAGAAAATGGCACTCAAAATGAAGTTCTTGGGCTGAAACTGTAAACAGTGGAAGAGATAGAGAAATATTCATATGTGTTTGGAAAAGCCCTCAAATGAAGATTTTATAACTCAAAACATTATATTATTGTGGCACACGAGTAAGGCGTTAAATAGATATACCAAAATCAAGCAATATTTATCAATAAACCTTTTTATTCCCAAATAGACCTAGAAAATAAATAAAATACATGTCAAACATCATCATTCAGCCTAAAACGTGGCCAGAACATATAATTTAGTCTTTTAACATTTCATTTTCCCTGCTAAGCTTTGAATGCACTTTCACTGCATCGCTTCCTTTTAGTTTGGGGCTTGGATCGAGTTTTCTTTTAAACTGGATTCCTTTTTTAAATATTTCACTGATCTAAAATTGGAATGTTTGGGTTTAGTCGGGTTTAATCCGTCCCTCACACGAACTATTCGGCCTACGAAAACCGAACGCCTGTGAACAATCCATCTGTGTTTCTATCTGCTCGAGGAAGTTGGCATCCCGACACACAGAAATCAGGAACAAAAGTCTTCTCGGGGGCTTCGTCTCTTGCTGCATTCGCTTGCACTTGGACTTTGGAGTTTTGCTCTTTTTCTAACCACAAATTTTCATACATATTTATATTTATATGCTTTTCCAAAACCTCTTAGAACTGCCACAGTAGTAAAGTAAAACATCTTTGGGTTTTGGACAGTTAGTTAGATGAAAGACACAACCACACTTTGAGCACTGGGATATTATGACGGCTATTTGTCACTATTTTCTGACATTTTAAAGACAAAGAAAATAACAGATTATATATATAGATATTACCAATAATCGACAGAGTAATGAAATCTTGAAAACAACCGCCTATTTGTTTCAGGGCAATCTGTGACTGGTTTATATGATCCGATTTCAGGGAATTACCATCAGGCCTCTCAAGTCGACATCACTTGTTATCTTCTCTCCACACAGTCTCTATTTATTCCCTATTCTTCAAGTACGTCTAGATTTCCATTTTGTTTGATCTAATTATTCATTGTTTAGATATGTTTATTTTAGTGTTTTGATGTACGTTGCACATCATTTTTCCGTCAATCCGACGCTGTTTGTCTGAGATTGTTTAACTGTGTGTGTGTGTGTGTGTGTGTGTGTGTGTGTGAGTGTGTGTGTCTGAGTGTGAATTCTGCTCTGAGCGGCGAAAAGACAATTGCCTGGTCTGATCTAATAAGTGTTCATCTCATTTTGGAGCTTTCTCCTCACCTCCTCCTCTAAACTCTGTTAGTATCGGTGGCCAGATTATCTTAATGAAGTCCCGGGGAAGTCACTTTCCCTTCGGATGCATCTCAAGCCTCTCTCACTCTCTCTCTCTCTTTACTTTGGGCTTCTTTAAAAACATCATATACACTAGATCAATCCAACGTGAGCCATATAGTTTTTGAATGTAACTCCTTTGAGTGACATTGATCTCGCTGCGATTGACCTCTGACCTCTGACTCTTCCAGCCGACCCCTCGGGGACCAAAACAATGCGCGCCGTCGGCCGCTCCCAATCTAATCACCGTTGCACATAATACCACTGAGTGCTATTAACTTACCATCGGGTTATGGACTGTTTCGGGACAACACACACAAACGCTGCACTGTACCGCCGCACCACACCGAGGTAAACACAAACGGAGAAGATATTTCTCCTGTTTCAGAGGAGAAAAGGCGAAGCAGAGGGCGAGAGAGATAAACGATGACGCCTTAGTAATTATAGAGGAACACTTTGCCCGGGGGTAAACCCCTCTTGATCATACATCAGGATCTCAGAACATAACTCCAAAAGAGCTTTCATTGATCGGTCATGAGATAAGAGCGTGAGAGAACACAAGTGTTGGCGTCGCCGCTATAATTCCCCCTTCGTTCCCTGTATTCGTCCTAAACACCCTAATGTGTGTTTTTATAGCCGGATTCGAGAGTCGCTAATCTCCCTCGATGTTCTGAAGTGTCTCCATTAGCGGTTGCATCAATGGAGTTGGTTTTTAGTTCCCCTTGAGGGACAGAAGTGGAAGGACCCCAATCTGTATCGCCTCAGTGATCCATCTGCGACTGGTCAATACGGAATGATTGACCGTGAACGGGGCGGCTTCTTTATGTATTCTGAGGCACAATAAGACTCTGCAGGCTCCAACGTGAGGTTCATATTTTTGCTCTCAGAGAGTGCTGCACGCTTGTGTGTGTGTTTGTGTGTGTGTGCGGTGCTGAGGTCTCTTTCATCCTGGCCCTGTCCCCGGGGACAGGAGTCATAGTGGGCATGCACCCTACTCCGAACCCTTCTTTGATAATCTCCCCTAATTGGTCTGAGTCGCAGTCTCACGAGAAAGCTAATTAAAACAAGGTGTTGAAGGGGAAAATAACAAAATAATTGTGTTTGTGTGCATGTACAGTTACATGTGTGTGTGTGTGTGTGTATGTGTGTGTGTGCGCGCGCGTGTGTGCGTGTGTGTGTATGTGCGCTCTCTTGCCAATATCTGTGTATATTCATGTGAGACCATGTTTCAGTGAAGTCGTATTTGTTTACAAAAACATGACTTGCGGTCGGCTGGCGAGTGAATCATCATGTGTTTTATGAGCAAAAAAAAGTGCGATTGCATGAGCATGGATTTCGGGGTTTTTTCTTCGTTTTTTTGCCGTGTTGTTTTCGTTCATGTGCGCAATGCATTTTTCATATATGCAATACATGTATGTGGAGCTGTGTGACATGTTGAAGGAAATCTCCTTCTTATGGTATTTTCTGTGTGAGATGAGAGTGCATTCCAGTCAAACGTGAGGTAAATCAAACGCCTCCCTCCTTCCCTCTCACCTCAGCCCTGTCTGTTCTGAGTTTACTCTGCTCATATGACTCTTATTTACTTTGATGTGGTTGTTGTTATTTAAAGCGTTATTGAAGATTTCTGGGCCCCACATTTATTTATTTCCCTCTAATATTTGCTGTGCGCAGATGCTCTCTTGTTGTCGATTCAGCTTTAAATTCAGAAAAATGGCTACGTGGGATGAAGTCAGAAGACTCTAAGCAATAAAGAACAAGAGTCCACCTTTTTGTCACGACAGCCTGTTCAATTTGTTCTCCTCCTCTTCTTCTTCTTCTTCTTCTTCCCTCATTTCCTTTTTCCATCACTGGCCATCTCCATTTACTTATTGAGCTGTTCTGTCATCGATCCGTCCATCGACTGGCCCTCTGATCCATCCTCCATCCGTCTGCCACTGACAGACTTTTAATTGATGAGAGAGCAGGTCAAATTAAGCAATTAGGCCAAGTGGCGGAAAAAGAGACAGAGCGGCATGTCTTTTTTCAGGTAGACAGGGGGGTGGGGTGAGCAGGAGGGGGTGAGAGTGGGAAAAAGAGGGAGGGAGGATGTTGTGAAGGATAATGAATGCGGGAGGCATAGGCAGATGCGGAATGTTTACGCTTTTTCATTTTGGAATTTGAATGAATTTTTCATAGCTATTCATAAAAAATCCATCAATATTTCACCTGGGGAGAGTGAAGGAGAAAGAAGGGGGAGATAGGCGGGGGGGAGAAAAAAAAGGGACCCTTACGGAATGAGTTGTCATGAAAGTCCATTGAAGCAAACAGAGTCGCTGGAGAAGAAGAGGAAAAAGAGGGGGAGAAGGAGGAGGAGGAGGAGGGATGTTTACGCCGAGGACACAAACACCTAGATAGGGGAAGCGGTGCAGGAGGACGGGGGGGGGGAAAGAAAGAGGGGAGGCACGACGTAAATGTCTGGGTGAGAATGAGAACGACGGCTGGCGTGGTATCTGTCGGAAGGTGTGTGTGTGCGCGTTGCATCGTCTGAGACAAAGCCGTATCTTCCCCCCCACCTCCTCTAACAGCAACAGCAGGAGTGGGGTTGTGTTAATTTTCACTTTGTCAAACCCCATTATGTGAGAAGAGCGTCTGATCCGTCTCCCATTAGCATACAGCGAGGCCCAGACACCTGCGATTCCTGGTGCCGTATTTCTTCACAGGCTCCAGAATCAACCAGTGGCTTTTTATTTTTCCTGCTTGTTCGCTGCTTCTGTTCCATAAAACATAGCGGCTGTCCTCGACCAAAGAAAAGCTCAGTCCACTAACAATTACACACGTTTTTGACAAATGGATTAGTTGATTTAATCGACTGATCTGTAAAACTGACCTGAACACAAAAATGCCACTTTATTTTAATTTTTTTTACCTTTTTCTAAAAGAAAATGTGGGGATTTTTAACATAACAGAACAGTCACTGATATAAGACCTCAGAAAACCAGGCATATCATAAAAACAGTTGCAATACTAATAGCAACAGTAATAATGATTTGGCAAATAGTAAATATATATCTAAATATATACACATACATACATATATATATATATATATATATACTGTATATATATATATATATATATATATATATATATATATACACAATATACATATACATATGTACACAAAAGAAAATATTAATGAGGGAGAAAAGCAAAAAAAAGATAATAATACAAATTATATATATATATATATATATATATACATATATATATATGTGTATATATATATATATATATATATATATATATATATAAAATAAAATATAAGAAATAATACAAGTAAATAAATGTAAAAAAAGAAACAAAAATAATATTGAGTAAGACCAAAATGGCCGATTAGTTGACTAATAGGAGGCAGCGGCGCTCTAAGGGGCCGTTTACGTGTTCATTGTTGTCAATCCATTGTTGTCAATGTCGACCTGTGGAAAGCCCGGTGCGCAAGCGTTTCCAAGCACCTATTTTTTGCAGCAAAGTGGATAGTGCAACAGCAAGAGGCATACAAATAAAAATAAAAAAAACAGTATAATAAATAAGTAATCCAACAGTAAAGGTATAATAAATAAGAATACTGTGTGAAAAACACCAAAAAACTTAAACTACAATATAATCTGACTGAATGTTTGGGTTCACATTAATGCACATATGAAGTAGGAAATATGAAATGTGAAAACACTGTTTGACATCAACATACAGAACATTTGATGAACCATTTCAATCAATTTCAGGGCAGACCGGCCTAACATTAAATGTCATGTTTCAGCTCTTCCTGATTCAGCATCACCTGTTCAATGACGTTCTAATGTCGAATGTTAATGGTTCTCCAGGTGGAGCTCATACTCTGGGCCAGACAGGACATTTGTTCCAGGACTGTTGTGTTAGACTGCATTAGTTTCAGCTATGTGTACCTACTAAACTGCTTCAAGTTGAGTAGAGCTGTACTCGGAGCTGATCCACTGGACAGACCAGTGATCAGTGACCCCTGCAGCCTCTAGTTGAACTCTGCCCTCACCGGACCGTACCATTAAATCCACCCCGGGGGGGAGGTTATGTGGCATTTGCATGAATTTATGCCAGGAGGCGGGTCAGTCATCTGTCTACAGGTAGTCAATTAAATATCTAATTAAGTGGGGAGGAGTTTGAATAATGTAGAGGTATCGACTGGCCTGGCCGGGAGGGAGGGAGGGCTGCGTCTAAATCAGTGCTGCTGCAGACGATGGTAACCAGTGAATGTTTGTCAGTACGGTAAGGAAGGAAGACTTTGTGTTAAACTTACATTAGTGTTTTTGAGATCTTGGATCAAAAACAGTTAAGAAATAATCCTGATTTTTTTTTTTTGCTAGTTGTCACTGTGAAAGTTATTTTATACACGGAATCTGTGCCAAGATACAAAAACTAGAAGTAGTTCAGTGGCGTAAATATGAATCCCACTGCTCTTCTTGGCAAGACCCACCCTGCGTAGCTAGTTGAAGCAGAGACGGTTGGTTGACCCCCGAGTAGTTGGGGTCAGGATAGCCAAGGATTGGACAGGACGTGTGACCCGAACCATAGGCTGTATATAAGAAGTGGACGCAGTCATGCTGTATTGAAGAAGACTTGAAACTAGAGATTGAGACCATAAACCCATGTTTACAATGTTTACTGAGGGAATAAATCAAGAGAGAAGTAGAGTCATTTTCTCATAGACTTCTATACAACCAGAGGAGTCGCCCCCTGATGGTCAGTAGAGAGAATGCAAGTTTAAGACACTTCAGCATCGGCTTCACTGGACAGAACCGGAGGTTGCCGCCTGGCCCGAACAAATAAGGTTCCCAGTACCTCGGCGAGTACGGACACCCTGCCAATCCAAAATGACTTTAACAAAGTAAAAGAATAACATTTACAACTTTTGATGGTTTATACTGACTTCAAACAAAAACAAAAAAACAAAAAGCGATCTGTGCCTGCCAAAATGGATCATCAATGATCGGCAATTAGTATCAGCGGCAAAAAAACCATGATCTCTAAAAGTTATGTTTGCTCCCCATTTCCTTTTGTGCTGATCCGATCCGAACAGTGACTTTTATGATCCGTTGCGCCGCTGTAAATCACTTGTTGACATATTTTGAAAAATATTTGATCAATGTTGATGTAGTAATCTGTCTTCATTGTGTGTTTGCCCGCGTAAAAAGAATTACAGGCTGACTAAGTCCACACGCACACACAATATTTATACAAAACCTGGACAAATACAGCTGCTGAAGAGTTCACGATTAAATCTACATCACATCTCAGAACTTCTCCACCTCAGGAGTTACATTTCTGCAAACCCCTTCACCTCACTCTGCCTTCTGTGACCTCAATTAATTATGTGTAAAACAACAGCAGCAGCAGCCACAACAATGCTAACACGTCGCCCCGAACAGGTGCTCCACAACACATGTGTTTCTATGCTAGATTTCTATTGTGGGCTTTTGGCTCGGCGCCAGTGCGATTGCTTGATTCCGCTGTAAAGTGACCGTGACCGCAGACGTGTCTCTTGTTTATGTTGCGTCACGGTGGTTTGAACACATCACCGTGCTGTTTTTGATGGCAGCGAAACCGCAGATGGATACAGATACAAGCCGAGATAAAAGGCGATTTTGTGAGATGATTGCCCCTCTCGCAGTCGCGCAAAGAAAAAAAAAAAAGGGCTTTCCATGAGGGTCCACTGGTTCATGGAGGCTTTCCAGGAAGTTTTGTCTCTGGAAAATGAGTAGATAGGAATCAGCCCCGAGCAGCACATAACCGTATGAGCAACGCCCTCAACTCCCGTCAGCCTCACAGCAGAGATGAGGGAGGTCAAGGGCGAGAATTAAATATCGTACCGTTGCCTTCTCAAAGCATAATAGAACCTGAGAGGAGCCAATGAATTCACTTAAGGCTGATCAAGTGCGTAAAAAATAAATACAAAATCATGACCTTTTGGGGAAAACATACAGTCCATATTCTCATATACAGTAGACAGTACAATCGGGTTGGGCGATATGACCTCACAGTATTTTATGTTGTTATTTTGCGGTTTTATTACAAAATGAAATGAGATTCTCCACTCAAAACATGATTCGACCAATTTTCACTCTATTGGTAATATAAGGGAAACATATCTTAAGAAAGGATTTGTTTATTGGCTCAAAAACCAGAATGAAAAAGAGGTACAAACCGACGTGTTTATAATGCAAATGTGATTCATTCAGAGTTAATAGTAACAGCCTTGCTGTTGTTTTGAGTTGTGAGTGAACTGAGAAACCTGGATCTCAGCAACAAAGAATATTTGCAAAAGATTTCACATATTTGCTGTTTTATCACCCACAGTTTTTTTTTTTTTTTTTTTTAATCTCTTTTCACCGCCGCCAAAATCAAAATTTTACACTTAAAATAATTTACATCAACCAAAAGCTGACAAACCTTTTTACATCTTAACCCTTGTGAAGTACACCGCGTAGACGCTGTTGGACCAGAACTCTACAAAAGACACATGGACCCATGAGCAGCGCGGCTCACGTAGAGATTCGTCGTGTTTTGCCGAATATCAAAATTGGACAGTGAAAATGATCTGTCGAGGGCTGTCGGTAGCATCGGAGTCCAAATGGAAAGCCGGAGGTTCAGCAATGAAATGGAGCGTCGACAACGCTTGTACGTAACCATAGACACCATAAACTGTGTGGGAGAGTTCATCAGGTGTTGTATCTCCCTCCCTCCCAATACAATAACACTGGTATCTGTTTGGCACCCATGAGCCGAATCAACGTGTCCTCATACAACGGTTCATATGATATCTTACAAAAAGAGACTCCTCATTTTTGTTATGTGCCGACGGTCTTTTCAGAATAGACCTCAGTTTTCACAGGAAACAACAGTTTTTAGGCAAAAACAACTACTTAGTTAGGTTTAGGAAAATATGGTGAAATACTGAGTTATGTTTAGGAACAACATGTAGTTTACGTTAAAATAACTACAGAAGTGCTGTTACTGAAGTACGTAAGTTACGTGACAAATAATTCAACCCTGACAAACAAACAGCGGGTCTCCTGGAAGAAGAATCGCTGGTTGTTGGACCCTCCTGCTCGCCCTGTGTGGGCTTCTGCTGTCTTAATGGTCACGTGCAAAACATACAAAATGATTTACGGTGCATTATATTTCATCATATTGTTAGGTCTACGAAATGCTGGATGAGACCAGCCGGTTCTAATTTACCTATTTACTGTCAAAAAGCATCACTGCTTAGATTTTAAATGTGTGCGATTAGTCAAACAAGAGTCTATATCCAAAGAGTCAATACTTCATTTTACAACTGGCAGATAGTAAATAGCCATTATTCATTATTTAATTTTTTTGTCATTTAACAAGTTAATGACAAACTTACGTTTGGTTCCATTCGGTTCCGTGTCAGACGGAGAACGAACAGAATCCATCAAACTGCTGCAGGCCGTGTGGAAACAACCGAGTGTTTTAAAGTGTTTTATGTTTTTGGGGGCAGACGGTCTGACTGATGTGCATGTGGTGAGTGCGGTGCTGTGGCACAGCTGAGTGCCTCTGACATGACACATGGGACGGGGGACAGGGGGCGGGTGGCTTGTGGCGGGGGGCGGGAGGGGGGACAGGGTGTCCCTCATTCCTCAAGGTGTGTTTAAAGTCTCTAGGTTTGTTGCTTTGTTTTCGTGTTTGGTCTCTTTTTCTTTTGATTAGAGTTGATCAGCCTGAATGAATCAGGCTTACTCCGACTTCCGTCCTCCTTATCTGCCCCTCCCGCTCCTTCGTACTTCGTCTGACCCCCCTCCCCCCATCCCCACCACCACCACCACCACCACCTCACCCCCGACCAGCTCCCTCCAGATGTGTTAATCAGTACTCCCCGTTAACACATGATTCACCCCATATGTTTTCTGCACAAGGCCTCCACTTGGGAGCTGAGATTGTGCGTCTGTGTGTGTGTGTGTGTGTGTGTGTGTGTGTGTGTGTGTGTGTGTGTGTGTGTGTGCGCGTGTGTTCACATGAGTGAGTGCAACTTTGATGTGTCTTGTCTCTTATTCTCTCTCTCTTTATTGTAGTGCACGTGTGTGTGTGTGTGTGCACGTGTGTGTCTGTGCACTTGAAAATCCAGCAGGCTTGCCCGGGCTTTCTCCAAAGGGCTGCTGCTGTCGGCTCAAATCAACCTCCTCTCTCCATGAGTGAGCACGCTAATCCATTTGTGTATCTGAGTACATGTTGTGTGTGCATGCATGTGTGTGTGTGCGCGTGTGTGTGTGTGTGTAAGCATGCTAATCCAGGGGAGGGGCCCTGCCTAACACCCCATGAAAACACTCCATTCACCAGCAATTAGGAGGCAGGGGCCCTGGGCCCTGCACTACACTTCCACTGGGAGAGAGGGAGACAAAGGAGGGGAGGAGAGAGGGGAGGAGAGAAGGAAGATAGGAGGCTACCAAGGGGACTTTGTGTCTTTGTGTCATGAGGGAATGGACGAGCGGCTGGAATATATTCACATGAGGGGACACATTTCCTCCTCAGACTGACTACGTTTGCATGCACGCTTATGTTCCACTATTATTCAGAATATGACAATATTCTGAGTTTGATATGTTTCATGTAAACATCGTATTCTGTTTGGATATTCTGAATTAGGTCTTTATTTCAAATGGATCATTTTCTGACTAAGACATTAGTGATATGTTGATATTCTTCAGGTTCTATCATCATTCTGTGGACATGTTTACAGCTCATTGTGAATATAAGTCTCTTTCCTGTTTACCAGCAGCTCTGAGCGTTGAACACAAAGCAACTAGCCGACAGTTATTAAGCTGGAGTAGAGATGCATGTCCAGAAGAGAAGAAGGAGAAACACTCCTACTTTTAAACATCATGAAGGACTTGAAATCAACAGGTTTCTAGATATGAGCAAATATCTCAACACCGACCCTTTGAGAGAAGCTGTTTGAAGGAATGAAAGAGGGAGGCAACGAGTCCTCCATCGCTGGAAAACTTGAAAAAACAAACATGTTTAGACACAAAGAAGAAAAATTGCCGTTTCTCTTGAGGATGTGTGATGGTGTTGTTTTACGTTAATCCGAATATGCAGGGCAGCTGAATAAGAGCTAAAACCAGACTATGTGGTGTATGTAAACATAGTAATTGTTATCAGGACGGTAAAACATAGAAGCTCACCAACAAATAACTTCTGTCCTCTTTTTAAAAAAATGTTTTACTGTGGAGCCATCATTAATGGATAATTGATATCTGTCATGAATCCAGACTGATCGTCATCCACGGGGAAGAGACTTTACAGAAACACAGAGTTGGATCGAGTCACGGTTATGAGTTAACAGTCTGGAGATGATCTCTGTGGAACACAACATCTTTCTTCCATTAGAGTCCACTGAGAGACAGGATTCATCTCTGTCTCACTGTCTGTGTTTTTTTCTTTTTCTTTACAAGAATCTATCTGTGTGTGTGTGTGTATGTGTGTGTGTGTGTGTGTGTGTGTGTGTGTGTGTGTGTGTGTGTGTGTGTGTGTTGTCGCCCATGTAACCCACAGTGAGCATTCATGTAAAACGACTAAATGTACCACAAGGAAGCGGCAGCACTGGGCACCAAACAACCACAAAAACACGACCGTTTCTGCTCGTACACGGTGTTTTCTAGAGTTATCCGCTGCAAAGCGAGACTCCCAGTCAAATCAGATAAAAAATAAATTAAAAAAATAATAAATTATTGTGAGGCATTTATGTTTTTTGCTTGCACTCGACATTAATACTTTTCCTGGAAATCATATCATGTCTTATGAGAGTAGTCACAATCAAGCTTCGTCAGAATCTATCAATCAATCAATCAATCAATCAATCAATCAATCAATCAATCAATCAATCAATCAATCAATCTATCAATCTATCAATCTATCAATCTATCAATCTATCAATCAATCTCCATGTACGTTTGCACATGCAAGGAATTAGGCATGGTGATTGGCGTGTGACAATAAACACAGTGCGGTATAAGACATAATTAAACAAATTTAAATATGAAAGTTTACAGTAGAATATGATTTAAAAGACTGAATGCAAAGCAACGCACACCAACACACAGAGGAGGCCATCTTTCTTCATGATCAAGGAGTCAAAACTCTGCAACAGTTGAAATCATGGTACCAATACTCAAACCTCTAATACCTCTGATACCACTTACTCACGTCCCCAATGAGATCTCTCCATCGCCATGGCAACATGCGGCGTCTATGCTTATGACAAATCCATCTTGTCCAGCGGCTCCTCCAACTTTATTTTTTATTTTTATTAAATTAGCTGCAATTTGTGAACATCAAAATAAAACAAATAACTTTGGATGTTTTATTTATGTTTGAGGTCACTTTGAATGATTTTATCTAATGGCAATGTAGAAAAAAACCCACATATTTTAAATTCACGACAGTACAAAAAGTTATCCGAACTTAATGAAGAAATACCACGTAAATACCTGATAATTTCTCTTTTTACAATCGGAAAAAATAGAGACAACTTAGTAGTTATCTTTAAGTCGTATGTCTATCTAATGCTTATTTGGTGGTTGTTTTTTTAGAGATGAACTGGTATGAACTGAAAGCTTTAACCTGCTGGTGACACTCAGCTTTTAATCCACATCAGTGTTTCACTCAGACCAAACGGGCAGCAATGTGATGCCACGTGTACGAGTGCATTATCATCTTGGAATATGGAAACGTCCTCAGGGAGCACCATGTGGTTCAAGCTAACCCTTTAGAACAGTGCCGGGCTGTATCCTCATATGATCAACCATCAGAAATAATCCAAAAACATGGCGACCAATGCTACTGCAGATCCACCACTTCTGTTTAACCGTTGGCCTCAGCTACGGTGGTGCTGAAAGCATTTTCCGTGGTTTTATCCAAACAAAACCCACATGGACGTTACTGTCAGTCATCAGGCTGTTTCACGTTCTTCCATCGCTCGAGGATTGAGAGTTAACGGCTCCTTACTTATTATTCTGTCATTTGACTTCTTGTTTTGGCCCCCCAAAAAATGTTAAACAACATGTTTAATTGAGCAATGGAATAATATGGCGGTGTATTGGAGCCATTTATCGTGGCTTAAAAAATTATTACGGAGCCGGGACAGGCGGGTAATATTCTCAGAAAAATCTCAGAATATCCTAGATTAAAATCGTGAATCTATGGGCGGAAAATTCTGAAATTCTCGGATATTAAAATGGCAAATTACGAGGAACGAATGGGCGACATTATAAAGTCAGCAGGTTATTCCAGATGTCACTCTTCCCAGAAAACTATTGTGGACATAAATAATTGTAATCTAGTGGTTCAGCACAAGCAACACAAGTGTGTAACTATGGTAACGCAGTGTGTTCTGAGTAACGTCCTCTCAACTGTTGGGTTTGTAGTTGTAGCTGTGCTGAAATAAAAGACACGCGGCTTCATGTGGTCAAAGATAGAAGTTGTTTTGTCTTTACTTTCATGTAACGTCTACAATATTAGTATTATGTTCATAAAAGTACACAGAAAGAACATGAAAGAAAACGTGTTTATGTATCTTTCGGGACTATTATCGTAAACACACGACTGTAGGAGCAACTCAGTTCAGACGGATGGCGTTGCAACGGTTTTTTACCACTTTAATCTCAGTTCTTTTTTCAAGTTCAATTTGTTTATTTTTCCCTTGTAGGTCTGACACTTTAATCTCAGAGAGTATTCAAATTTCTTCATGTAAATTTTCAAATTTATCTTGTAAATTCAGAGTTCTTTTACAGAACCCAACTCTTCCGGGTCCATAATATTTTTTTGTTTTTTACCTATAATGGCCCGAATACACTGTTGTAGCATCATGAATATAAAGGTGAAATTATTCAATAAGCTAATATTACAGTGACATAGATGTGACTTATGAAACGGTTAAGAGCAGGACATGAATGCAGTGAAACGGTAAAGGCAGGTTATAGGCCAGAGAGCGCGTGTAAAGTGCTGTAAGAGACGGCAAATATGAGTAATATGAAGCAGAAAAGTGCCAAATAGATTATCCACCAATAACATACACATCACACGCTCCATATTTGTCTGAGCGTCTAAAAGCCACCTTAAGTGCTAATGCATGAAACAAAGCTTTCTGCAAAACGTACAGTACTGCTGCATGAATACGCACATCCACTGTTTTCATTAACACGCTGTGGGCCGACACGCAACTGTCCAATGCGTAACCGGTAGAGCAGCAGAGCAAGCGGTGCCTTAGAAATCATCGCCACGGGCCATAACCTTGAAAACTCCAGTTGTTAAAAAAATAAAAATCCCCCCCGACTCCCCCTCCCCCCACACACACACTTCTTTATCGCTATTTATGTTGACAGCGCCTCGGCTGCTCCGAACGCTCAATCTATCAAAGCATTTTCTGCCCGTTTCAAAACTGCTTCAGTGGCTCTTAGAGAAACAAAAAAAAAGGTGCCTTTAAACATGAATGAAACAGTATTGCGTTTGAGCTCCCGGGTCTCTTCCCCCCCAACCCACCCACCCTTTTCTCCCCCCCACCCTTCCTTTCTCCTCCCTCCCGTCTTCTCTGCCAGCTTTAATTTTTAATGCCTGTTCCTGAATAGGTTTGTAATAAAGAATAGGTACAGTAAGTAGCATAAAATATTGATTTTGTACATTTCCTTATGAATTTTTATTCTGTGGAATGATTAAATTTTTCATATTTGCTGCACTTGGGAGATTTCTGATGAATTCATCTCTGTTTATTGTGTGTGAGCACACAACTAGTGTTCCCAATTTGGAGGAATGAATTATGCAGCCGGGGTCCTGTGTGTGTGCGTGTGTGTGTGTGTGTGTGTGTGTGTGTGTGTGTGTGTGTGTGTGTGTGTGTGTGTGTGTGTGCGCTCGTTTTCATGAAGCAGGGTTCAGGTGTGTGCAGCTTCCTCAGATAGGTAGGACATAAGTGTGTTCGGGATCCTTTTCCTCAGACAAAATAAATCTGAGCTTGGTTGACAGCCAAGGAGGATACAGTGAGTGCGTATAAGTGTGTGCATCTGAGAAACTGTGTGTGTGTGTGTGTGTGTGTGTGTGTGTGTGTGTGTGTGTGTGTGTGTGTGTGTGTGTGTGTGTGTGTGTGATGTCTTTGCTTGGGGCTAGCTGTGAAGCGATAATTAACACAATGGTATGATTAACCATGCAGACGAGCGGCCACAGGCTCCCTAAAGAGACAGAGGAGAAACGAAGAGATGAAAATTATAAAATAAATAAATAAATCAAAGGAAAAGGAAAGCAGAGGTTTTATCTCTCTCTCTGTTTCTAGCGTCTGCTACTGTACTTAGACTGGATCTCTTCTCAGAAAGCACTGCTTTAAATCAATTTGCTCCTGCCTGGAGACGGCTCAGTGTCATAACCTCCAGTGCTGTCTCACTTACGAGCGCACACGCACGACACATGCACAACTCCACAATGCAAAACACAAACATGGTGTAAAAGAGATAAGTAATATTAAGTAAGTAAATCTATATATCTATATATCGCTTTTTTGAAAGACATGAGTCACAGAGTGTTTAAAGGGAAACTTCCGCGCAAAATCTAAAAGTACATATTTTTCCTCAAATACACCACTACATGTCAACATTCACACCCGGGGATCGAACCCCCGATCTTCCAAAACCACCACGGACAACAATGTCTCTTTCCAAAATTCATGACATTGAAACTGTTCACAACGAGGTCTGTGGGTCATGACTTCTGGACAAAAAACTTTGCTGTTGACTTTTTCAAATGTTCTTTTTTTTTCTCCACAAGCTGAGAGTCATTTAGTCCCATCGTATTGGACATCTTTACAGCCGATATCGCAAACACGGTCGATATCACACCAAAACAATCTAGATTGATAAATCGCACTACAGGTAAGCGGAGAAATAGAAAAACCAGAAAGAAATCATAGAAGTTAAAGTAACCACAGAGGCCAGTTTTATAAAAAGGGAAAAACTAAAAACACAATATAGAGTGAAAAAACAACAACGTATCTTCAGACAATGGCTTGTTTACTCACTTAGTTAGGTTTTGGAAAAGATCGTGGTTTCAGTTAAAATAACGACAGAAGTGCCGTGACTGAAGTACTCAAGTTACGTGACAAAAGCATCAACGTTGACTTCTCGTTTCACACAGGAACACACATCGGTTTCCTGGGTCAAAGGTCGGTGTTTGTTGGACCCGTCCACCTCCACTTCGCACTCTGTATGGTTTTGCAGTCTTTAAACTTCCTCATTCATTATCAAGTGGCTAACATATGAAATTATTTCGTTGGATATCTATGAATTACTGTGCATAATGTTTTTGTGTTGGTAAAGATTCGAATGCTGGACAAAACCAGCCTGACAAAAAAAAAAAAAAACAATCGAGAGAAAATGTAACATGTTTGACCAAAGAGAGCGAGCTGATGAAAGTCTGACCGTGTGGAACTTAGAGTGAGAATATTCAGACCAGATGCTGTTTGTTTCTCTTCTCTTATCGGCTCCAAAAAATAAATGTATGCTTTAAAAAATGTAATATTACTTCTTGCTATATCCCGGACAACTTCATCTCTGACTTCTGATGGCGAAACTAATATCACAGAGTGACACATCTCATATAACGGCCCGGACTCGATAGCAAAAACATCAGCTTTTATTGGTTTTCAGCGAGAACAGTAATTGCACAATGGTAAAAAGATCAAAAATAATCTCTTTGATGAAAACGCCAGAGGGGAGGGGGTGGGGGGGGAGGGCGGGGGGGGGGACTTCATTTGTAAGTGAATTGTGAAGCGAGTGCATTTTGAGGGGGACCTTGAGCGTGAGTTTGAACGGGATCGATGTGCGTTCGGGAAAGCCAATGGTGATCAATGAGAATGGATTTAGCGAGGAGGGCGGGAGCGTCGCAGCGCCACGGCGACTGAAGCTGCTGAAATAGACTTTATGAATATTAAACAGCAGGGGGGTCGATACCGGGACAAGACTGCTACAGTCAACACAGGGACATGTGAGGCGGGGGGGAATGCATGGAGAAAGATTTTATTTTCCTTTTTTGCAGGATAACCACATATCTGAAAATTCAAACTGGTATTCAAACAAAGTAATTGACTCTCATAATGAGTATTTTCCCCGTGAAATGAAGTGGGTCTTGAGTTATACATCACCCAAAGTGTTTCCAAACTGCAGACACACAAACACAGGACCCCCTCCTCCTCTTCCTCCTCCTCCTCCTCCTCCTCCTCCTCCAGCCCTGTTTGCTGACAAGCTGAGTGGTGTGAAGGGAGAGAGCGTAGTAAATAAATGAATAAGCAGACAAAGCGTGTTTACAGCACAATGTGACCTCTCTCCTAATATCAACCAGGCTCGCTCTGCACCCCCAACAGATGAACTTGAGGCCCGCTCAAGGGTATGCTGGTATAATGATAAGGCCAGTGTGTGTGTGTGTGTGTGTGTGTGTGTGTGTGTGTGTGTGTGTGTGTATGTGCTGGTGAATGAGTGACTGAGTGAATAATATACCAGCTATTAGGGAAACAAATTGGGCTGGCGTTGCCTTGCTTGAGCTGAGTGTGGGGTGCTGTCACTAATGTGTCCTGACATGGTCCCCCAAGACCTGCGGAGGGGAGGGTGTGCATGTTTGTGTATGTCTGCGTGCACACGCGTGCTTGCATTGATTGTACGCCTCTCACTGGGGCACGGTTGACATTTTTTTGCCTACTAGTGCTGATAATGACTCCAAGGTACTGGAGGTCTTCATGGGTCAAAAGAGACTCATGGAAAACGCACCATAACCTGCATGAACTCACTTTAAGAAACAGAGAGGAAGAGTTCTGCTCCGAAAAGGACCCACGGCTTTTGAAGGGTCAAGTTCGGCATTTTGCCATCCAGCAACCAGAAGTGACAATAGAGGGTGGAGCTAAATACAACTAATAACTAATAACTAATACGCTGAATAAGACGTTTTTAGGCGACTGAAAATGTTACAATCAACTTTCAGGGTGAAAGAGAATGCAGCTTTAAGACACTTCAGCATTGGCTTCACTTTTCATATACAGAGAAAATGACCTGGGAGCAATACATCACATTAGTCCTGTGGTAGTTACAACAACAACATCTTGGGTTCTGCGTATGCGTCTTGGATAACAAGAATCAATTGGACACTGATTTGACTAAAATACATGTTTATTTTAATGTTTTTCCCCGAAACACAAGAAGTAACCACAGAAGCAAAAGGACCTGAATGTTAAATCTGGTTTAAAAGCAAGCAGTTTATAGACTGATATTTAAACTTTCTGATCAACTGATAAGTAAAAACAAAGTCATTATGTTTCAAGTTGTCCGTCCGGTCCATTCTTGTGAACGCAACATTTCAGTAACCCCTGGAGGGGAATTTCTTCCAAATTTGGCACAAACGTTCACTTGGACTCAAAGATGAACCGATCAGAATTTGGTGGTCAGAGGTCACTGACCTCACTAAACTCGTTTACGACCGTAACTCAACAATTCATACGCTAATTATGACAATTTCATATTAATGTCTTATCAGATAAAAATGATGCAGTGGAAACTGCAACATAACTGATCGGCGGAGAAATTCCATCAATTCTAGTTTGGTATCGCAGTTGATATCAAAACTTTTTTTTTTCCAGCAAACATTGCATCCACACACACACACACACACACACGACTGTCCTGTGCACACTCAGTGATGAGTTGATGTTGTCAGTGTTTGACCTGGCCTCTGCACCGCTGGGCCGGCGTCCCAGAGCGAGGAGTCCAGGCCAGGTCCTCCCACTAAAACCCTCCCGAGGCTGCAGCTGAACCGGCTGCAGGGCGTCCAGCCAACTCATAATCTAACCCGTTGCAATCCATTAGCTTGAAGAGTCACAGCGACGACCGATTCGGTTCCTCTTATCCTCGCTGCCGCAACTCTCCCGTCTGTCTCTCTGACGGAATCGGAGGTCAAAGTTCATGTTTTTGGCTCTGGACTCTGGACAGTAAACACACATCTCTTGCAGCCGTTCACAGCTGCTTCACATTAGCTGCGGCTGTGCGTGTGTGTGTGTTTGCTCTAGTTCCATTTTATTGTGCATGTTTGCCCTGTTATTGCACATGCAAGCTTCCTTATTGACCTGTCAACAATGCTACAAACACTTTTATTCACTTCAATTCATCATTTATTTACTCGGGACAGTTCACATGAACCAACATTCCAGTTTCCACCTCAATGTAAATGTACCAGTTAGCTAGAGAGATCATTTTTGTTCTGTTGTCCCTGGGCAGTTTATTTAAACACAAGCAGATGTCAAAGCAAACACACAGACACAATACATTGATTACTTGTAGCATCTCTTCCAAATGGTCTTCCCAGCAGAGAAGACCTGAAGACTCCCCAGGGAGCAGAAGGAAGGGTTGAAGGAGCTAGGAAAGGAAACATAGGGGAGATTATAAAGCCCACTGAGAAAGTAATATGGCCACTTTACATATGACACACCGCCCTTTTTGTTTGCTCTTTGACCTTTTTGTTTATGCTAGCAGCTGTTGCACAGTTAAATTTTGCATTTTTTAATACTTCTACCAGATGGCAACCTCCAATTCTGAAAAGTGAAGTCAATGCTTCATGTCTTCAAGCTGCATTCTCTCTACTGACCATCAGGGGGCGACTCCTCTGGTTGTATAGAAGTCTATGAGAAAATGACTCTACTTCTCTCTTGATTTATTCCCTCAGTAAACATTGTAAACATGAGTTTATGGTCTCAATCTCTAGTTTCAAGTCTTCTTCAATACAGCATGATGTTCATTTAGTAAATTATGGTCCATTTAGAGTTAAACAGACCATAAAGCAGGGTATGCTTTAGGACGGGGCCTCAAGGTGATTGACAGGTCTCTTCCAGAGACGTATACGGCGTCTCTACGTCGCTCCTCTTCAGTTTTTCACTCTTCAGGTTGCAAAAAACGGCAAACTCGAGGCTTCAAAACGGCATTCCACAAACTAATGACTGACTTCACGGCGACTACGTCCACTTCTTATATACAGTCTATGGCAACATATGCGGAAAGCAAGCGAAGATTAATGCGCTTTGCGAACAATTCCCGTGTCCAGCGGCGTTATAAGCCCTGGTCATGTGATATGCGTTTTTAAGGCCTGGTAGTATGGACGGAGATTATTTCAAATAACCCGTCTGAACGAAGATTATTAAGGTTATAAACTGCGTTTTAAAACGAAAATGTAGTCATGTGGATTCAGCCCTAGTTTACACCTGGAAAGCTTCTTCTTTCTCTGCATCAAAGAGCTGTTTGTGTGGACCTGTGCTTGGTCTGCATTGTCTCTTTTCTATGTGAGCGAATATATGTGTGTGTGTGTGTGTGTATGTGTGTGTGTGTGTGTGTGTGTGTGTGTGTGTGTGTGTGCGTGACTGTATGGGGAGTCCAAGGCCGCCTGTGCGTGGCGTGGAGATCAATGTAACCGTCCCGGCTTTCGAGATGGAGGGAGCTGTCAGACCTGAATTAGATGTTAAATCTTTTGGACAAAATGTTTTGTGTTCAGAATTTATCATGCGCCCGTTTCTAGCCCACTGATGTATGTTGTGGTGTGTGTGTCTGTGCACACAGAGTCACTCACACACACACACACACACACACACACACACACACACACGCACACACACACACACACACACACACACACACACGATGCTGCAAAGGTCCAGTCAGAATGTACTGTCTCAGGGCTAAAGTGGGCTGTCTGGGAAAACATGATGGATTTTCGTCATGGTTCCTTCACCGTGGTAACTTTCTACATTTCTTTTTCTATCTTGCTTCCCCCCTCCCCATCTCTGCTTTCTCTTGACGTCTTTCTGTCCTTCTCAAATCAACCACATAGTTGAGCCGGTTTCATCCGTCTTTGTCTCTGTTTTCCTCTGTGCATGTCTCCCTCCAAGGCAGTCATGTTTCATATATCTGTCTCCCTTCAAACTGTATATCTTAGACCGAACGTATGACCCATTCATCTCTGCTCTTGTGGCCAAGGCTCTCCGCCATTTCTCCCTCTTTATCCATCACTTTTCACCCCATCACTCCCACTCCTGCTCTGTGTGCTTACGCGCCAGTAAGTCTGTCTACTGATTATGGAGCTGAGTGTCTGGCTAACTGCAATTTATCTGCTAACTGCAATACCAGCTATGTTTTTTTTTCCTTCCGAAAGTTAACTGTCCTTTACCCCTTTCTCTGGTTGTTTGTTGAATCTTTTATCCAGATATGACAGATATTAGCTGTGGCTTTTAGTCAAGAACTCCTCTAAATCTTCAAAAGTCTTTAAAAGCTATTTATTTTACTGGCCTTACGTCCTGGGTATTTTAGGTTGACTAGAAACTGACAAAAATATCTGTGCATTTAAGTAGCGATGCATAGATCTGAATTTTTCACTCTAGATAGCAAGACCAGTGTATAATTAAAAAGCTGTTTAGCTCACTGAGTGGAAGAGTCTGCGATCAACATCAGGCTCAACTTAAACATTGCTTTACTGACTTTGAGAAACAGAATTTAACAAATAAATACATAGATATAAATTAACTGAATTGTTATTTAGTATTAAAGTAATAAATGGTGCACCAGCAACTTGAAAAATTGCAGTATGTAATATAGATATATATATATATATATATATATATAAAATCCTAGAATTGAATTGAATGGATCGGCACCACTGTCACCAATAACCGATGAGTCAGTGTCAACCCAATATCCAATATCTGTATTGGTGCGCGCCTAAAACGTCAAATGTTTTGAGAGTATTGTTAATGTACATATGTGACGGTGAATAAGAATGCAGGAGTCTTTCAGGTTCTCACCCCTTTTGACCCACAAAAAACATGACGCAGCGACTATATGATTGCACTACTCTGTATTTCTGATGATAGCTGTAAACATTTAAGCAGTGATATTTAATATACTTTTAATTTAACCTCTCCATGCCTATACACCACACACACACACACACACACACACACACACACACACACACACACACACACACACACACACACACACACACACACACAACTGCTCCACATCCTGCATCTTCCGGTGGTACAACACTCTCATTGGACACAGCGGTCCCAGTGAGAAGTCGACCGCAGCAATTAACAGGGAGATGAAAGACACCAGGCTGCCTGCTGAATAATTAAGACGGGTTTGATGAGCAGGGAGGGGCTCGACGGGGAGGTCGGATGGAAGTCCTCACGAGACGAGCGTGTCCAGCGATATGTAAATGAGTTTGTGCTTGTGTGTGGTTATTGATTGGCTTTCGACAACAAGATGTGTAGATGGACTTCACAATTTAGGCAAAAAAAAAGAAGAGGTTTCAGAGCTCACCGAGGCTCAACGAAGAGTCTGGATATTTCGTATTATGTCATCTTCGGGGAAGTTAGGTCGTCCTGTGGTGGTGGTGGTTTTGGTCTGAGAGCCGGCCCAGATGTGGTGGCTGATTTTCAGCCGTAGCGGTCAACCATTATGCAAACTACACTGCAGGGTCAATGGGCACATTGATCGGGGCCGTTCCTGGTGAGGCACCGCATAAAAGGCAGGGAACAAAACAGCAGTGCATGAAGGGAAGAGTTTGATCGGTGAATCTGAAAAGAAAAAAGGAGTACTGCAGGCGGCGCGAGACACGAGCAAAGGGGAGAATAAAGAGGGAGCGAGGCAGACACGGCAAACGGGAACTCTCCCAGGAGTGTTTCAGCCAAATGTATTTAAATGTATTCTGCTAATTACAAAACTCTAAACACATACACGCTGATGCAAACACTGTCTGGCGTTTTTTGCAGCAGCGTTGTACCGAGGTAATTGCACGCGCCCGCTTTCCACGCGGTGTTTGCCTTCGTGCGTGTGTGTGTGTGTGTGTGTGTGTGTGTGTGTGTGTGTGTGTGTGTGTGTGTGTGTGTGTGTGTGTGTGTGTGTGTGTGCGCGCGCGAGTGTTTTTCATAAGTGCATCTCTTCTGTGTGCGTCTGAGGAAGAGATAAAAACAGACTTACACGCAGGAGGCGCGATAAGCGGAGGCCCCTTTTTTCTCACACAAAGATTAAGTAGTATGGATTAAAGCAGAACATGCGGGTGGTTTTGCCGCGCTTTTCTCCCAAAGTGAAGACGAATCAAGGCCGCTGTTATATCTCGAAACAAAAAACAAAAGAACTGTAGCGATTTTACTTCAAAACAGCTCGAGTGTCTGAGGGGAATCCCGTCGCCACACTGTGAAACACAACTGAGGAGCATAAAGGACACTGTGGTGGGTGACGGGGTTCTGCTAGGTGGGAGCAGAAAGGATTTCTCGGTTTCCTTTTGTTCTTGTGGTTATCTAGCCGATCAGATGAAGAGCAGCTCTCTCCAACCGGCCGCTTGCGTGACCTCTTCATTGATTTATTGACCGGCATCTGTCTGGATCAAATCGGCTGGACACGCGCCTCTTACTTTCTCCAAATATTTTATTGCAACATCTGGTTGTAAATTCCGGCAAAAAACTTTGGACGGCAATGCCGTCTACCGTTGCCGGAATTCTCTTCCGGCTTCACCACATTCATCCACCAACACGATATCCGGTTTCCATGTGTATGCAGCTGGAGGCGGTATTGAAAATGTCTTCGGTGTCATCATGAAAGTTTTCCTGGAGACACAAGAGACGACAATTTTAGTCAACATTTTGATTATTTAAATGTTTTTTTGTGTATATTTATTTACTTGTTTATTTATGTTTATGCAAAGAGAGGAAGCTCGTACTGACCAGTGGTGTGTAACACTAAGGTATCTAGTGCCAGTACGACCAGCACTAACTAGTACAGTTAACAAGTAACATTTTAACCCATTTGTCAACAAATGGGTTAAAATGCCAATAACTGACATTTTAAATGTTTCTTATGTTTCTATATTTAGTCTTTGGGCACATCATATTAATATGTATATATATATATATATATATATATATATATATATATATATATATATATACATACATATACTTTATATTCCATATGAATAAAAGTTGCACAGAACTATTATAAGTCACGCAGCAGGTGAAAACATTTGCTCCATTCGTTTCAATGGGTTTCAATGCACTTTATACGTCTGTTTGTTTCTTATTACAACAGAGGTCATTGTTTTTGTCATCAGGTTTTTAAAGATGCAAGTGCATGTTGCATCTTATATCTTTATATCATTAATATTTATTCGTATTTTCTTTTTTAGCCAAAGCTCCCAGTTCTTCCACACAAATGTGGCTGAACTCTGGTCGGAGTGAACCGCCGTCTTGGCCCTGAAACCCTTTTTCATTCTAACTACGGTTTCCACATTGTGTGAGCATCGATATATCCTGCCAAAGTGTTTGTCAGCAAGACTGTGAAAAAAAAGAAAAAAAAGAAGAGCGCCTGCTCTATGACTGAAACATTTAAGCTTCGCTGTTTTCAATTTTCAAATCATAAATAGTCACAGATGCAGGTCGTTACTATGACTTGGACCAGCATCTGGCCAGAACAAGGATGTGTAATCTTGAACTAAATTGCAAAGAGAAGCCTTCTTTCTGCAGCAGGAACCAGTATTGGAATGAGAGGAAGGGAGTGAGGAGAAGAGAAAGAAAGAAATGTCTCCAGGGATGCATTTTAATTCACTCAATTGCCCTATATTCCCCTGCAGTTTTTGTTTTGATGATAGTGGCGCTTTGCATATCTTCACCCTCCAAGCATAGAGGATGTGCACAGGAGGGGGACCTGTGTGTGTGTGTGTGTGTGTGTGTGTGTGTGTGTGTGTGTGTGTGTGTGTTTTCTACCTTCCAGCATCAGGGTATTGTGTTCCACTACACTGGATGGGCATGGGGAGGTTGGGATTGTTACGACATTAATTAGAGACACAGAGTGGAGGAGGAGGGAGAGGTCGTAGCAGGTGGAAGAGACACCATCATGGCTCAGCGCTTGTGAAAGGCAACGTCTTGAACATTTTCTGAGGACTTCTCATGTATAAATGGCGATAAAAGTATTTTTTTGTTCCTTTTATATGAGGGCAACATGAAAACTATGGGGGGGGGTGTTTCCTTTAATTACCGGTATGAAATCCATTAGTGTCATTTTAGTGCAGTTCAACAGCTGCATTGTGGGACAAATTAAGTGCATTTACCTTCATGGGCACAGTTGTGTGTGTGTTTTTGTTCTTATGTTTTTCATCTCATGACTGGTAATCGACCCTTTGGTAAGCCCCCTCCTCCATCCCCCCTCAAACGGAGACTGGCCAATCATAGGGCAGCATCGCCCCGATAGTCGGACCAGGGTCCGACTAGCCGGCTCTGCTCCATATAATCCCATTAATGGCTTCATAAGTTCTTTAGTTTCAGGCTGGTTTTGATGGATTTGGAGCTCGTCGTGGTTCAGGTTGGTTTTAGCAATGCCTGACAAAAAATTATGAGCCGTAATTCGTCGTAATTTTTCCTGTGAAGATGGAGGTTTATTTAGAAAAGTCTGAAACTTTGCGTGAGATATCATACGACCGTTGTATGAGGATACGTTGCGCGGTTAAACGTTGTGTAATAGTGATACCCGATACCCGGAGAGGTTGGAAGGAGATATACGTTCATAAAACGTCACATTTCGAAGTAAAAACCTGTGGCGCTAAACGTTAGCAGAGTACGTTAGCACATTATTAACTCGAAGGGTCAACTGTATCAGTACAAAGAAGTGGTTATTTGAGTCTTTACCCGCTACATAATCTTATTTGTAACATTATTTGTGTGCAGTGTCACTGCCTGAGATATAAAAGTACTGTTTTAATCACTTCCACTCGATAATAAAAAAGCTTTTATACTCGAACCAAGCAGGAATCCACTTACCTGTGCATCCGGAGCTTTGTGCGTCACTACTGTCAGATCAAAGTCCTTCCTCAATTAGTTTTTTTACATACATCCAAACACTGGAGCTCGTGTGGCGATTTTTGCGATATTGCTCGTGCTAGTTGTGTTGGATTTAATGAGAGTAACACACAATAGCTGCCACCTTCTGATGGCTCACATCGGTTCATTACTTGTCTCAAGCTGCTGTGGAGGAGCTGATGTTGATAGTACTCTGTCCGTTTGGAAATTATTGCTCTCATCAAAATAAAACTGTGTAATGAGATTGAAGCAGATGAGGCTGGTGAGATTTCAGCTTTTGACCTGCGGTGAACCGGCAGACTTTTGAGCGAATCATAACACGGGGAATGGTGACGCTTCAGTGGAGTGCCAGTGACACTCCCCCTTCCTCGCCTCTCCTCCCACTCTGGTGTTTGGCGAGTCACCAAAATACCAGACGCAGGGGAGGGAAAAAATACCTCACTGCTCCTCCAGAAAATGCCTTTTTTCCCCAGCTCCCAGACAAAGATAGAGCTGCTGTTGTAACTTCATACAGAATGAACAACCAAAAATACAGATTTAGCTCCGAGTTGTGTGTTTAAGGTGAGACACTAAAAGGTGAACAGGGTAAAAGATAACTAATATATATCACCATGAAACTACCCCTGTTGATTACTGACATTAAGACAATCATTTTTTTTGTGGTACACGTTTTCTGAAAATGTATGTTTTAATATGCAAACAAAGAATTATAATAATGATAATAATAATGATAATTTGCTCAATGTCCAGAACAGAAATGTGAACATTGGATCAAGCCAGGTTAAAAATTATTGTTTAGACATGTTAGAGTCAAAGGTTTTTCAAGAGATTAAAGGGATTTGAGATATCTCTTTGTCTCACTTCAAAAATCAGAAAATACTGTCAACATCCATAAAGAAAAATCTATTTTCTCCATGTTTTTAGTAATAAAATGTTGTATAAATCAGTCTCTTAATGATATGTGAACAAAGCCCTCTGTAGAAACCTTCAGAATATAGAGAGGAATGAAAGTGTAAAGTTTGGTGGATGTAAGAGCTACTGAAGAGGAGATTTCTGGATCAGAGTCTGAGAATGAACTCATTGAGAGAAAACGGCCTTTAAAGAGATGTTTTGTTAAATTACAGACATTTTGAAGACACGACAGGTGAATAGGGTAAAAAAATGTACTCATACATCACCATGAAACTTCACCAGTTGATTACTGACTTTATTATCTAATGTTAACTTTTGGTGTATTTAGGAGAAATCTACAGACGTAAACAGACAAAGTAGTAAAATAAACACCTCTTTCCACTTGTGTGAAGACGTGTTATGGAAGCAAAATAGACCGAAATTTCTAAATTGGCCGGTGCATGAAAAACAATGTTTTTGCCTCTTATGTCTCCCAGAAAGCTACAATAAGAGCAGGACAACAAAAGCCCCTTACAGTCTGTCTGTCTGGAGCTGAGAAACAATTACCTTGGATTAAATTGGCTGAGATGTGTGTGCGTGTGCGTGTGCGTGTGCGTGTGCGTGTGCGTGTGCGTGTGCGTGTGCGTGTGTGTGCACGCGCACGCGTGTGTGTGTGTGTGCGCGCAGCGTCGTGCTGGGAAGAGCAGTTGAACAAAGATTTATTTATGTTACTTTTATGGCCACAGTGAAACTCCAGGCCCGTCCTGGCACCCTGCCCACCCACCTTTATTCCAGATGTTACCATGGCGAAACCTATGGGTGGTATCCCGGCAACCAGACAGCGGTTTGGGAGCTGGAGACGACTGTTGCACGAGAGCGATGGATAGATTACTAGAGAGAGAGAGAGAGAATCTGTGTTGTTCTTCCCCCTCCAGAGGCCGAGGCCTGCTGTTGATTTAAGCCCCGTCTTAATGTGATTATCACCCCGACGTTAAGGGCTCCGCTCATTCCCTCTGCTACATTGATTTCCATTTCAAACTGTAATTGAGAGGAGCAAACATTGGTATTAGCTATTCTCGCTCTCTATCGCTCTCTTGTTTTCTTTCTTACAGACTGTTTCGGGGTTTGTTTCTTCAGGAGTTCAACAGAGGGAGGATTTGGTTGGCTGGAGTCCAGGGACGAGGCCGGTTCTCTAGGAGCAGAGAGGAGGAAACGTGGGGTTTGGCCAGAAGTTGTTAACGGCGGGGTGTGTGAGGGACTGGGGCAACACGTTGTCTCACAGTGACACAGCTATGGCGATGCTGACCTGTTTACAATGATTATAGGTTTATCTCGAGGCTCACGATCTGCAATAGCAAATGTAAAAAAAAAAAAAAATATGAATGTGAGTCAACAGCAAGAGACAAGTGTTTGTTTTTTTTTAATTACAGTCTCAAAGTCTCAGTGTTTTCGTAGTATCTTTTAGTTTTGTGAGCTTCACCTCTCGTCTCCAACATGGCCGTCAGCTTAGCTTGCCAGCTAGCTAACTTTGCTCCACGCTCCAATGTAACGTTATCTTACCTGATGGTTTTTTTTATCCAGCGACTCTTTTTTATCAGCCGGGAAGCAAAAGAACAAGCGAGACCTCGTTGTTGTTGTTGTGAGAACATCCTGGTACCAAACACGTAGCTTCAGAGAGAGACGTCACTTCACGCCACCTTTGGGCGTGAAGTGACGTCGTCTTATTAATTACGTATTTTCAACTTATAACAACAAAATGCAACTTTCCTGACGTGTGAAATTATCTTTTAAATTGACAAACATCATATGTGGAATTCATGGCACAATTCAAATAATTATTTGTCCCTCGCCGTTGACTCCCGAACATATTTTTTACGAAATAATGTGGTCAACCGGAAGAGACAAAAAATGATTTCTCTCTCTACGAGGACGCCCTAAAGGGAGCTGTGGTTTGGCGTCTATCCAGATGACGAGGGGGAGAAGTCCTCCCAGGGGAGCTGGGACTTGGTGGGAAAATGAGACATAAAGATGGACTTGTAACCAGTTCATATTAAAAGCCAGAAGGAAACTTCGGCACTTGTTGATTTCATAGACTTACATGGACAGTTTTCAGAAGAATTTGCATTAAATGTAAGTCTGTAGTTTCAGACAGCAGTCCTATGCTCCTCTGAGGATCAATGACTCACTATACCTGCGTTTAAATGCAGCGCTGCTGTGGAGAAGAGTAGAGGGAGGGCGTTAGGACGAACAGGTGAGGAGTGAAGGAAGAATATTTTGATGAAATAGACAGAAAGAAATAAACATGAGAGAGAGAGAGAGAGGAAGGATGTGAGAAGTACAGACGTATTTAACGGGATAGAAAGCAAGCGGATGATGGAGAAAAAAAAAGAAAACGATGATGAATTGGCTAATTAGTTGAAGCCAAATCATGGAGGGGTTTTTTATTGGCTGGACCTGATCGATGCTCATTTCTTCCATTTTGCATAATCATCCTCATCACCGAAATAAATACTCACACTGGGAGAGAAACTCAGAGTTCACACAGAGAGAGAGAGAGAGAGAGAGAGAGAGAGAGAGAGAGATGGACGGTTATGCAAAGCGAGGGACAAGTTGGCGGCGGACAGTGTCAAGTGTGTAGTGGTGTTAGTGCGTCTTCATCACGACCGCAACACAACGGCATGCGGCGGACATGACATGGAACTTGCCGCTGTTACCTTGAGACAACAATACAGTACAGTGTGTGTGTGTGTGTGTGTGTGTGTGTGTGTGTGTGTGTGTGTGTGTGTGTGTGTGTGTGTGTGTGTGTGTCATTGCCGTGGCGACATCCCGCCCGCTTTCTTTCTTCAAGTCTTTTCAGAGCGTGCACTTACGGAGGAGGATTCAAGGGCAGAGCTAAGTGATATTCTAGGAGAGAGTGTGAATGTGAGGGGGGAGGGGGAATGGGGGAGCACAAAGAGAGAGAGAGGGGAAGAGGAGGGTGAGGAGAAGGAGACAGTGGCAGTAGATGCCGCGGAGATATCGGCATTGTTGGGGACCTTTTTTGTTGTTTGGTGTTTTTTGTTCCCCCTCATCATTCTCCCCCTTCCCCCCCTCACACCTCCTCCAAGTACAAAAGAGAAAAGAGAGTTGACATTCAGCACTGGTGTGAGGGAAGCCAGGCAAATGACAAAACGTAACGCACCCCACCGCTGCTGTCACCTGTGTGTGTGTGTGTGTTTGTGTGTGTGTGTGTGTGTGTGTGTGTGTGTGTGTGTGTGTGTGTGTGTGTGTGTGTGTGTGTGTGTGTGTACCCTTGGGTACCAGACAAACAGTCCAGACATTTTCTAGTCAAGGACGAACTCTAAAGGTCTTCTCACCTGTTTCGATCCTACTTGTCGAACCTCGTCTCCGACATTTACTGACAGCATTTATGTAATATTCGGTGTTTTTTTTATTATTATTTACATACTACAGAAATGTTTACTTCCCCCGGTGTAAACGGACCGTGTCGATCCTTGATCTCGTTGGGACGCGCCGCTGCGACGAGTCCTGCAGAACCGGCCGATGTCTCCGGTGCTGGAGGCCCCATTGAAATGCCAGCTGAGTGTCTGACAGAGAGACAACCTCGCCGATCAATCAGGAATCTCCTCATTCATTATTCACAGTGAGGGGCCCCGTCCAATCGCACGGAGCCCAGGGCCACCGCACGCTGTCATCAATGGCGCCATTGATTATCAGGCCTCATCAGCGTTTGTTTGGCTTGTCAAATCAATGCCTTTTTAACGACACGCCGTCTCTGCATGAGACCGCAGATGAATATTTCATACCCCTTCTGATCCGATAATAATCCATAATTCAAAACACATCACGCAGCCACCTCTCCGGTTGTTGGGAGAAATACTTTTGTTTGTTATTATCTAATAGTTTATTTTCCAGTGATAAAAACTCAGGATTTAGATCAGGTGGCAACCTCTGGTTCTGAAAAGTGAAGCCAATGCTGGGAATCTGACCTGGTCTGGGCCAGGCTAACTGTCAGGCTAACTGTCACGCTAACTGTCATGCTAACTGTCAGGCTAACTGTCAGGCTAACTTTTAGACTAAACCTGAGTTTTTGCTGAACCAGAGTTCCTGCACTGAAAAAAAAGAAGAAAAAAAAGCTGGCCAATAAATTACCTTTAAATGACCGTCCCTTAAAATTACAGTCAAAATACAGTTTTTACTTTTAATTTCACAAGATATCTGTTGTATTGTTTTGGGCTTTTTCATGTTTAATGAAGGGAATTAAATGAATGAAAAAATGACCAAAACCAAACCAATGGGTGGCTTCCCGATGACTGACTACGTCCTCTTCTTATATAAAGTCTATTATTTAGATAAATCAGAGGAGAGAAACAATAAAAAAGTTAAACAAGGTTTTATCGAAGGTTTGTCTCCATCAATATCAGGAAGTATTCTCAAAAATGGACCACTGCTAGAAGTTGTCAGGTTGTTATATATTCCTCTTTGTTTACCAATGAGATTCTCCCAGTAACAGTTTTCATCTCATGCATGGATGTTTGCTAACTTAATGTCACATTAAGTACTCAGCTGTCATAGTGAGCAGCCTGCGCTACATGTACATCAGCACTGACATGATTCACTACTTTTTACATTTGGGTTTTGAGTTGTTTTCAACAGGCGTCATGCATTTTCAGCATGTGTTGATTTCTGGTGAGAATACAGGAGGATAATAACTTCTACAGATAATGTGAGGGACCTGTGAATAATCTAAAAGCTGGCATAAGTTTGAGGGGGATTTCTATAATGGGAAAAAGCTGTGCAAGTCTACTTAGGGCTTGGCCTGACGGCACTGATGGGAAATGAAACGCTAAATGAAACTATAAGTATGTTTATAATTATTGCGAAAAAGAAACTGACAGCATTTATTGGAGACCTTGTGTCTTTTCTGGTTAACTTGTTGCAGTCATTCCAGGGTTAAACATTTCTTCTTATTTCTGACTTGACTTTGACTCTCACTTCACCCCCTGATCCACCTGTTTGTGTGGTGGTTATGACAGGTCAGTGTAGAAAACTAGTGCTGACAGGCAAAGCTTTGCTGGGAAACAGAGAGAGAGAGAGAGAGAGAGAGAGAGAGAGAGAGAGAGAGAGAGAGAGAGAGAGCGACAGCGCACTACCCTCCCTGTACAGTGTGTTTGTGTGTGTGCGTGAATCCCCATGACAGGAAGTCAGCAGGAAATGGAGGGACTTCCACAGCCGTGTTTACTTTTACATTTCAGCGAAAAAATATCTGGCTTCATTCTAAACAGATAGATGGCAAATGAACAAAGGCGGAATCCCACATGCCCATGAAACGAAAATATGGAATGTAAATATTAAGTACCAGACTAATATTTTTTTGTTTGTTTGTGGTTTGCTATTCAAGGGCGTGATGATCTATGCAAATTTCAGTTTCCAGGATGTTTGGACACTGGCAGCGTGCGTGCATGTGTGTTTGAGTGAGGGGTCAGAAATCCTGCAACATGTAGAATCACCACAACAGAGAATAAGATCTGGGGCCCGTAAAGCGAGTTTAACAAATAAGCCAGGCTTATTTTGATAAGTCAGAATAATTTTTAGCTCATTTGGTTACAAGTTCCACATAGTTCAGCTCTGATACTATGGAAACTTATGCTGGGAAACTAACCAGGTTCAGGGCAGGTTAACTGTCAGGTTAACTGTCAGGCTAACAGTTAGGCTATCTGTCAAGCTAAGTGTCAGGCTAAGCTTGAGCTGTTGCTTAACCAGAGTTCCTGTAAATAACTCGACGGGAAAGCAATGATTTTACCTCTAAGTTTTTCTGCAATATCATGTGACTTTATTCACCACTATCATTAAAAAGGTAAACATACTTCAGCTCGACTGTCAGGCTAACTGTCAGGCTAATTGTTAGCCTGATCTAACGCCATGCATGTACCAAGACTGAGTCCTTAATGCAGGGGCCCGGCTTCAAATCTGACTCGTGGCCCTTTGCTGCATGTCGTCCCCTCTCTTCTCCCTTTTTATAGTCTGTCTGTTCAATGTTATAAAGGCAAAAAAGACCAAAACATTTAATTGAAGTAAGATTTTGGACTTAAATCTCACCTTTTCTGAACCCTTGAACATAATGAAAAACAGCTCTGATGCCTGCACCTTTTGTGTTTTGAGTAACAATCAGCTGTAACAATGTGTGTACACTCCAGAATAGCTCTTAGTCAACTTCACCTGTATTATCTGGATTCCCAACACAGACGGAGGATGTGCTCGCTAAGCAAAGAGGTTTTGATGATCTAAACCCCCCCAAACAAAAAAAACAACGCATCCCACAAATCCCCCAGAGCCGCGTCGGTGACTCGCGACCAGTTGCCGCAGTCGTGAGAAGCTTGAACACCGTCCAAACACAATTCATCGCCCCATGTATCCTTAACTGCTCCCTCTGTCGTTCACCCTCTGTGATTTCTTTTTCGCCTTTCATCTCCTTATCTCTAACTCTCTCTCTCTCTCCTCTTGTTTGTTTGACGTGAGCTGAGAGGATTAGTGAGATAAGGGACTCTGTTTACTGTAAAGCACATTCGTGACACATCTTCCCCTATGATGATGCGTGTGAGACCAAAAAACAACTCTGTTTGTTTTAAAAGTGTCTCACGCGCTGCCGTGCGTTCCTCACATCTCCTCGCTCACTCCCGTTGCTTTCTCACACTCCCTCATCCCTCCTTTGCCCCCTGATGGAGGATTCCCCCCGCCCCCCGCTTCTAAAAAAAGGCATTTCGGTGTTTGCTCCTGGCACAATCTTTTGTTCTTCGTCCCTCCTGTTAACACCGAAAGTGCAGTGACGGCGCCCCCAGCCAGGAAACTCAGGCTGCCCCGGAGCTCTGTTTGGGGCAATAGCACCGGGTGCAGACAGATATGCTAACACACACACACACACACACACACACACACACACACACACACACACACACACACACACATGCTTTCCGTCTGACTTTGTGTCTGTATCTGTCGCACACACACACTTGGACTCAATGTGTGCTCTGTACCTGGGGCTATGAATCAATGAAAGCAAGCTCTGAAATATTTGACCTCTGAGTCTGGCTGTTGTGCGTCAGCAGGTATTTTCACTCATAATATCGCCACCAGGGAAGACACACACACACACACACAGATGAACATGACCTAGCACTTTAGGGAAACGGCTGAAAGAGAAATAGTCAATTAAGTTTTTATGCCTACATTCTCATGAACGCCTGGGGAGGAAATTTCTTCAAATTTGGCTCAAGTGTCCACTTGTATTCAAGGATGACGTGATTATATTTTCTAGGTCAGAGGTCACCGTAAAACCTATTCGTCATCTAAAAGGGTATTTACTTAAAAAACACACAATTCAAATGATGGGGAAGTAAAATATTGTATTTTCATTGATGAAAAGTATTTTCATTAGTAGTTTTAATCCTGTACTATTAAACTTTGTGACCTGATTCTACTTTCTCTTGAATCCATTGGGCTCAAGTTTAGATCGTTATATGTTTAGTCATGTTTGCAAAAAATCATAACAGATTAAAATGTGTGTTTGTGATTGTTTGAAATTTAGACCTTTTTAATGCCATTTAAAAAATTAATTGTCTTATTAATAAAAATCGAGCGTGACTGTATCGTCACTATCAGATTTAACAGAGCAAACAGGAAGAGTTTGGGAAAATGTGCTTCCTTGCCGATAGTTAGGTGACAAATATGAAGCTGTAGACCGCAGACTAATATAAGTTTAGTAAGGAAACATGGTGGGAAACAGCAAGTTCGTGAACAAAACCTTTTTTAACAGCTCACCAATTAACATTTTATATCTTGTTGAATTAACAGAGATACAGAGAGAAGTGGTGTTGCGCTGAACTATTTCTTGTGCAGGTCTGTTGGGGAATTTTCTCTCATACATGAATTCTGCGAAATTGTTTGTGTGTGAAGATGCACGTGTTTGTGTGTGTGTGTGTTTTGGTGTATGACGGTGGGTGTGTGAGAAAGAGATTGGCTGAGAGAGGGAGAGTGTGTTTAGTTCTCCCTGAGTGGGTTCGATCTGATAAGGCTGACAGCCACAGGTTGATATTCCTGAGAGCAGCCAGCCTCTCCCCTTCACACCGCGCGGCTGACACACACACACGCACGCACACGCACACGCGCGCACACAAACACACACACACACACACACACACACACACACACACACACACACACACACAGACCTATAGAAGGAAATAAGATTTATGTCTCTCTCATCTGTTTTTTTTCTTCCACAAACCGTGAGCCTCTGCAGGTGTATTTCTTAGGGATCTGCTTGTGCATTAGCCGCTTACAGAATTAAGCAGACCTGGGAATCAGCCAGCGGACGCTTTGCCATGCAAATGCTCCAATGGGAAACGTCTGTGTGCGTGTGTGTGTGTGTCAGTATGACAGTTACTCACACACACACACACACACACCTCAAAGGCAAGGCGTTCTCTCCGAGGCCCACTTCAAACGCAGCCTCGGGGGCCGTCTGTGTGCGCTCCGGTCATGTCTTCCCATCCGCTTCTGATTCGTCTCCCAGAGGACCCCGAGGAGACTGACAGAACCCACCAAACGGCACATCTACATCTTAATGTGCGTAGATTTTAATCCACCTAATTTCCCACTCGGCTCAGGAATACAAACACACGCGGGTCGATCCCACAGAAGGCCGTCGTATCCACACAGTACTGAGGCAGCTCGGCAGAAAACAAATAACCAGAAATGCACACACACACACACACACATGCAAAGCACCCGCTTTCTTTTTGCCGATGATGTGGGCCCTTGAAGAGGGCAAAGCGGTGGCATGATGACATTGAAGAGAAGCACAAAGCCCCGTGTACACAGAATGAAAGAAGAGAGAGGAGAGAAAAAAGGCTGCACCCTTATTCAATTAGCGGCACTGGCCCCGGAGTAATTACTTCTACTCTCCCTAATTCGCATGTAAATTTTGCGACGAGCACTGCACTATTTTAATACAATTTAGCGCCACTTTGACTTGATGCCAATGTTGTGCGCATGTAAAGAGGAGCTTTGTGTGTGTGTGTGTGTGTGTGTGTGTGTGTGTGTGTGTGTGTGTGTGTGTGTGTGTGTGTGTGTGTGTGACCGTGCGTTTGTGTCAGGGACATAACTGAAGATGAATCCTTTGTGGGATTCCGCCGTCGAGAGGCAACGAGAGTCAGTGCCGGAGAGAGGAGGGCAGAAGAAGGAGAGGAGGTCTGTTGACGTGATGATCAGATAAGATCTGAGTCACTCGGTTGGTCCTGTGGGAACAGCAGCTCTGACTCTTTCCTACAAGTCTGCTGTCACACACACACACACACACACACACACACACACACACACACACACACACACACACACACACACACACACACACATGCCCAGAGGAAATGCTCAAATTGCAATTCAACATCTCTCCAAAATAAAGAGACAATTTACCCTCTGAACCCCAAAACCTTGTCTCTGCAAAGCTTGTCTTATTTAAACAATTGCCAAAACTACACCGTTTATCAGATCCAGATTTTCATATTTGCAGCCGAAACGAAGCTTAGAATTGTGACATTTCATCAAAACCATTTTATTCTTCATGTCCTCATTAAATTCCGCTCCGAATAAACTGTTTAATCTAAACAGATTATCTTAAAGACGTTAAATTCTGAGCTCCTCAGCGCAACGAGGAAGCCATCACTCACCTCAGACCAACAGTCACGTGACAAAAGAATCTGTGAAACTTTGACTGAACTGCAGGCTGCTGAGCACAGACTAGAGAGGAGAGGAGAGTTTTAAATATGTAAATAGTTCAATATTTTGTGGACATTTGGATTTGAGACTTGTGATTTATGGCATTATAACTGTGTTATAGTGAGTATATTGAGTTCTCTCTACTTCTAGCCACGATTGTTCTGTTTCCATAGAGGTGCAGGACTTTTATGTTGCAGTGACAAACGAGCCCATAGAGAGTAAAATGTGACATTTGAGGTCCAAATCATTAAAGGTTTCATTTTGGGCTCACGGGCTCAACAACACTGACGGGTTTAAAACTCTGTGTGTGTGTGTGTGTGTGTGTGTGTGTGTGTGTGTGTGTGTGTGTGTGTGTGTGTGTGTGTGTGTGTGCGCGTGCGCGCGCGTGCGTGCGTGTGTGTGTGTGTGTGTGTGTGTAACCTTCAGAGCAGGTGAGCTGATAAAAAAAGTAAATCCTAATCTCTGCTGCCATCTCTTCCCCTGTATCGACTTCCCACCAGCCAATAGATTGTCTGCTTGATAATTGTCTAATCAGCCCGCTAATTGGTCTGTATAATTAGCCATTTTAGGATATCGTCTGGGATGAATATCGGTCCGTGTCAAATGCTCCCCGATAACCCTTTTCCCCACCCTGCACATCTCTCTTCCCACCGCAGACACATGAATCGATGCCCAGTCGCTGTGTCTGCTGTCTCCCACAGGTGGACAGATGGACTCCAAAGAACAGCGTGGAGGAATGCAGCTGTTAAGGACAAGTGAAACTTTAGACAATGCTTTGCATGACACTGTGTTTTTGTGTCTTACTTGTTGATATGATGACTGGATGAAAA
Source organism: Ophiodon elongatus (assembly GCA_016806645.1). Taxonomy (NCBI): domain Eukaryota; kingdom Metazoa; phylum Chordata; class Actinopteri; order Perciformes; family Hexagrammidae; genus Ophiodon; species Ophiodon elongatus. Next base: position 1,888,198 of record JACSYO010002163.1, read on the forward strand.
AGGGACATACCTCCTTTCCAGGGATGTGTTACTTTAAGCCATATGCCACTAAGTTTTGCAGAAGGTTGTATGATACAATATAATAACTTGATGCACTCTCCTTTCAGTTATACATAGATGCATTGAGAAGTCTTTGTAGTCCGAACAGCAAACTTTATGACTCCTTTCAACCTTGACAAAGGCAGCGCATACCAGATCCACTCCATCTGTTCTCACCTTTCACAATAAACGTCTTGAGACATACAGTATATTATTCACATTGGGAGTATTTCGCATTGTCAATTATTCGCCTTTACATGGCACGAAATAATGAAAACAATACTCCCCTGCAAATATTTGGCATCATAACTCTACATACCAGTAGAGATGGGAATTCACAACAGTTGCAACACCTTTTCAATAAAAGGTTTGAATAGATTCGTGCAGGAAGAGGACCAACTACCAGGCTCCTGTGTCGACCCAGAACAGCGTCTGCAGTCTGTCTGAGGTAAAACTGTTGTTCAGCCTAAAGCTACTGTGAGATATTTTATTGAGTTTCCTTTTAGAGGAATGCTCTGAGTGAATTTGAGTTCCCTCTGGTAAACAATAAAAGTGTTTATGTCTCAGGCTTTTATTGTGAAAGGTAAGAACTTTAGGAGTGGATCTGGTCTGCGCTGCCTTTGTCAAGGTTGAAAGGGAGTAATACAGTTTGCAGTCTTGGTTCATACTAGAAAGCTTCCGTGTTGTTGAACGCTTCAGTTTACGTTTTATCCGTTGATGCCGTTATTTGTGGTGCGGAAGCTCAGAAAAAATAAAAAAACGTTGCTTTTTCGACGTGTAACGTTTGCGTTCTGTGTAAAAGTATTCATGACGAAGAGAACATTTAAAAAATATCTATTGACGCCCTGCCATTAAAAGGTTTTGCGTTTTTGGGGTTTTCCCCTCCAAAACATCAGTGGAGTGGAATCATCCAGCGTGTCTCCCTCCCTAATCCACCGGAGAACAGACCAAACTTGAGAGGCAGGTGTGACAGCGGGGAGAAAGAAGCACCTCGTTGTGTTTGAAACCCAAGCAGGGAAACAGGAAGAGAAGCCGAGCCCGTGTTTGGTGCCAAGCTGTGATGTTGTTTATTGATTTGTGTACGGTCTCTGTGAACTTTATTTTAGGTGAAAACAGGCCATGCGTGGCCATCTCCACTGTGTGTATGGGTAAGCACAAGGCTGGATCTTCAGGGGTGGGGACTGTGTGTGTGTGTGTGTGTGTGTGTGTGTGTGTGTGTGTGTGTGTGTGTGTGTGTGTGTGTGTAATCACATTCGCAGGTGTGTCTCAGCTGTTGAGGTGATTTACTGTTTCGTGCCCTTTGACTACTTTAATGACCTCTGACGACTTTTACCCCATTCTCTCTCTTCTTCTCTCATGCACGCATATTATTAAAGGTACTTGTCTACCTGTCCTATATATCTTTAGTTTTTTTTTTTTTTTTTTTTACTGCACAAAGAGCAGCTGTATGTGGCTCCACATAGATCTGTATGGGAGCTGGGCAGATGTCACCTGTTTTGTTTTGTTTTTTCTCCTCCCTCAGTGGTTGGAAATCCCCAGCTCCCCGGGCCCTGCTGGCCAACGCAATGACTCACATGAGCTCAAGTGTGTGTTTGCGTGTCTGCACGCTGGGATTGCGAGTGTGCTTGTGTTCTTATGCATGCATAACACGTGCGTGTGTGTGTTTGATGTATTACAATTTTCGGCTTTGTTTTCGGCAATTAGGACACGCATACAAACGCGTGGTGACTTTTAAACGAGTCTCATTTTTCATAAATGGTTTGAAAACCAGCTCACCATCAGAAATAAATAACCTCAGTCCTATAATAGAGCTTTTTTTTTTTTTTTTTTCTGTGTCTGTGGTGATGCTGTGCAGGTCTTTACGTGTCTGGTGTTGACCTTTTGACATTTACAGTTGTTCCCCTTTGACCTTATCAACATTGTCTTGCTCTCCTCGAACCGAAAATACTTCTTTTTTACCCTGTTTGTACTCGGCTCCTCCTCCTTTAACTGAATGTAGATCCCTACATTTGCTTTGAGTTATCACAGTACTCAGAGCAATTTCTGCTCTGGCACAAAACAACATTTTCTTCCCCGCTTTCGTAACATTCAAATTAACATCTTGTCCCCTCGCTCCCCTCTTCGGGATCGTTCCATCTTTCTGTCCCACTTTGGCGTCCATTTGTGCTCTCCACTTGTTCTAACAGAAACTCTCTCTCTCTCTCTCTATCTCTCGCTCTCTCTCTCTCTCTCTCTCTCTCTCTCTCTCTCTGTCTCTCTCTCTCACATTCCTTCTCTATTATGAGCAGCACTTTGTCTGTCTGAGCCGTTCTCACTTATTCAATTGCCTCAATTCAGACGTCTAGTGACGGAACAGATTTAAATTAGATATTAACAATAGGCAAGTCATCAGTACATTCAGAGAGAGAGAGAGAGAGAGAAAAAAAAGGGTGACTTGTTCAACACCCAAGGACACACTCTGTGGATTTGACATAGTGGCAGTGACATGCGGGTATACACACTCGAGAATACAGACACACACACACACACACACACACACACACACACACACACACACACGGGATAGACACACATAGTTTTTTTCAGGCTACGGTATAACTACAAATAGACTTCTATGGGTTCCAGGTTCTACCCAGAGGCATTTGCTTTTGAAGAACCCTTATCTGAAATTCCTAAAAACAGTATGTGTGATTTTGTAGTTTACCTGAAACCCTATGAAACCAATAGCAGAGAAATATTACAGTATGCAAACACTTGACACGACTCCGAGCATGAATATCCCACAATGCAATGCAGTAGTGACGACGACGTTCGTGTATCTTTGGTGTCTTATAAACCCACAAAGGTTTGGGCATGACACGAAAATAAAGAAATCGATCATAACGGACAATGGACTTTGTGAAGCGTGAATGATTTTTTTAAATTTGTTCAGACTTTATCAATCTCAGTTATTATCAAAGGTTCTTTGTAAGACTAAGAGTTCCATTTAGAACCCTTTTTTTTTAATCGAAAGAACCCTTTTTGGAAGAAGGAGTTCTTCAAGGATTGTTTGAAAGTATTGGTGTTAAAAAGGAAGCGCCCAGAACCACGCACCTCCAAAAATTAAAGGTGAACCATGATTGTTGTGGGTTGCACTTCTTCCCCTCAGCCCCGGCCCTTTAGGGTTCTAGAGGAAACCCTTGGTACATAAAGGAATTCTTGGCAGAACCCTCTGGGTGCGTTTTAGATAAAACCTTTGGAGTATAGAAGGGTTCTCGGTAGAACGCCTTTGGGTTGGTTCTAGATTAAATCCTTGGAATATAAAAGGGTTCTCGGTAGAACCCCTTTGGGTTGGTTCGAGATGGAACCATTGGAATATAAAAGGGTCTCGGTAGAACCCCTTTGGGTAGGTTCTAGATGAAACCATTGGAATATAAAAGGGTCTCGGTAGAACCCCTTTGGGTAGGTTCTAGATGAAACCATCGGACTAAAAAAAGAATTCTTTCTAGCCCTGGAGGGGTTCTTGTTAGCACCCTTAAAAGGTTCAAAGATCCTGGATAGATCCTCAAAAAAGGTTTCTGTGTGGAACCAAAGAAGGGTTCTTTGTAGGACCCTCTCATAAGGGGTTCTGGGTGGAACCTCTCACATATGATTCTAGGTATAACCCTTTATTTTGGGTATAAACCTTTTATAAAAGGTTTCACCAGGAACCAAAACGTTTTTTTTCCCCTATAGAACAAGCAGAAGAGCCCTATATGGTTCCTGTTAGGACCTTTATTTCTTAGAGTGTAAGCACACACACATGCTTGATGTACAGACACATATGCTTAGGCCATCGACACACACACACGCACACACACACACACACACACACACACACACACACACACACACACACACACACACACAACCTTACTCTCTGTGTCATACACACACGCCAGATAATATACACAAGTTGCTGGCACTCTGATATCTGCTGCTGGATTGATCCAACTCTTTTATCTGCTAAATAACTTACCATCGATTGAGCGAGGGGGCGGGAGAAGGAGGAGGAGGAGGAGGAGGAGAAGGAGGAGGAGGAGGAGGAAAAGGAGGAGGAGGAGGGAGACATGGATGTGTAGAGCGAATTAAAGCTTACCAATGTCCAGGAGCTGTCCGCACCGCCCGAACAAGTCACCATGTCGCCCACAGCAGAGATAGGAGAGCGTGCTAAAAACACATGCGAGTTAAAACAAAGGAGCCTGTAGTGGAAAAAAAGGGGTTCAGTTTTGCACCAGCATCCCTACGAATGAACATGAGTGTAGATTTGATTCGTTCACACGCCTCCTCCATGAAGCCCTTCCAGCACCCCGCCGTTATGAGTCTGGACTCTAACAGGTATTATCTATTTCTTACCATTTGATGGAGCCGGAGGAAAAAGTGTTACAGGAGCCCTCTGTTCAGCCTCAGGGGAGCCCGCTCTACACCCATAGAGGGTTCAGAGGCTAATTGGATATATCACTGCGAAAAACATTTAAAATCCCAAATCAATACCTGCCTCTTTAATGCTTTTCCTGAAGAAGTGCTCCTCTCTATTGCTGCTGCACCCCCCCCCCTCTCTCTCTCCCCACTCAGACCCTGTCTCCTGTACAATCCCTCACCGCCTATAGGGGCCAAGGGATACGTGTGGGGGGGGTCAATGAGCTCAGGGCTACTGGGGGCCAAAACTGAGTGAGCCCCGCGGGGCTCTTAGAATTGAATGGTGGCCGGCGATGTTCCTATGAGGGCTTATGGGGAAACATCACTAGAACATCTGACTTTACATTTGTACAGCAGCACATAAAGGGGAGAACAGCAGCAACAGGCAGAACATGTAATTATCTACATGTCAGGTTTTGTGTACATTAGCGGGAATTCTTACAAGAACATCTCTGACTCTGCGTGTGTGTGTGTGTGTGTGTGTGTGTAGCGAAGAGTAAGATGTCCATAGCAACGCATCTTCTTGTTCTTCTGCTGAGTAGTGAGTATAATGTTTAGGGTTAGAGGTCAGCAACAGCTTAAAAACCCTGCTCTCCTCTCTCGCTCACACACACACACACACACACACACACACACACACACACACACACACACAACTACCTTTACGACCGCCGGCCATGCAGAAATGGGCCTGCACAACTTGTTTTTCTCCCCCCAGGATGAAACGGCACCTCAAGTCAATATGTCATCCGTATTTGCATTACAATTGTTATTATTCAATAAATACTGTAGATAAATTGAATTAAATACATTTTTAAGGATTCTGTTATTCTACAATTTTGCTGTTTGTATTTTGATTTGTTCTTGAATAAGAAGCATTTTCCCAAAGGTTAGATGTGTTTTATGCACGTTTATAATCCCAAAGGGTTGAAAACAAAAATACCAAAGAGTCTAATATTTGGGTCCAGCCCTCAATATTAAACACACATAATCAAAACTCGACAGTAACTAAAACCGAATCGGTTAGTGTTTCCACTGGTTCGGTCAAAATAAACCCTGATTTTAATAAATTAGAAGTGAGAATATGCTTGCTCGCTGGCCAGCGGCTGAGCGGCTCATGTTCTGCGCAGGCAGACCATTAAATGAGCGAAATAAAATCATCAAACGTCGCCCCAAAATATTGGCAAAATGAAATACCAACCGTCGATATACTCGGCTGTTTGCCAACTGATGTATTCGTCCAATCGCTCAACCCGAGTAGCAGGTTTGAAAAGAGGAGGATTCATACAGATAATCATTATTTGCATGCTCTTTTTGTGTTCCAGTGATCAAATCTCCAACGATTAGAAGGACCCCCTGTTGTTTCATGCCCCCGTTTTAAAAAAACGGTGTGAGTTTGCACCGTGTGTGTGCGTACACCTTTTATGTGTGAGCATGGATTTTGGATTTGTTACGAGCTTATGGGGATCAGTTTCTAACTGCCAGTGTTTGTAACTGCCAGCGTTATTGCCTTTGACATAGTTTCATTTCCAGAAAAACAGGAAGCAGAGATGGTTGTCTTGCACTTCTGTCCGAGCGGCTGCAGTCAACGTGACCCTGGATGTGTATGTGTGTGTGTGTGTGTGTGTGTGCAGGGACATTAGCGACTCAGAAGGTCAGTAGTGTGTCGGGCAGTAAGCGTCTCCAGTTGCTGATCCGTTTCTTAGAAAAGTGATATTTCCATGACAGGTCACCGTCTTCTGTTTTTCTCCTTCTACCTTTTGTTCGGTGGTGATTCTTGGGGGCCGTGAACCGGAGCGTCCAGTTGCTCGTGGTCAAGAAGTGGAAGTGGGTCATTATGATGAGTCCTCCGCTCTGCACAAACGTGTTACATCTGACACTCTGTTTTCATTGGAGTCCGTCCTGCTCTCCGCTCACAGCTTCACCCACCCCCCCCCCTCACCCTCCCCCCTTCATCCCTTCTCCCATTCCATTTCCCTCCCCCGCCAACTTCCCTCCTCCACTTTCTCCCCCCTGCTTTCCCCACTCCTTCCTTCCTCTGTTTGCTTTTGCTCCCTTGATTCACTTTTGGTGCCAACTTCTACCCTTTCTTTGTCAAATTACTCTCCCTCACTCTCTTTACTGAGTCTACTTGACTGCAAAAGAGAGGCTGGGGAGAGGAAAGCAAGGGAGGGAAAAATAAACCCCCATCATGTTGACTAGCAACTAAGTGGCAAATATTCACGGACTGCAAGGTTGTTGGCCTTCCTGCAACGAAACCAGACGGCAACCTCCGGTTCTGCAGAGTGAAGCCAATGCCGAAGTGTATTAAAACCTGCATTCTCTCTAATGACCATCAGGGGGCGACTCCTCTGGTTGTATAGAAGTCTATGAGAAAATTACTCTACTTATCTCTTGATTTATTCCCTCAGTAAACATTGTAAACATGAGTTTATAGTCTCAATCTCTAGTTTCAAGTCTTCTTCAATACAGCATGAAGTTCATTTAGTAAATTATGGTCCATTTAGAGTCAAATAGACCATAAAGCAGGGTATGCTTTAGGGCGGGGCTACAAGGTGATTGACAGGTCTCTAACAGAGACGTATACGGGGTCTCTACGTCACTCCTCCTCAGTCCAAATATGGTCAATTCTATTCACTGGTTCACTGGTTGCAAAAATAAAGCAACATGGCGCCTGGACAAAACACAGCAATGAATGTTGAACAGTTGTGATTTCACATGAGGAACGCTGCTCATAGCCGACCGCTGCTCTCCTGCTGAACATCGTGAACAAGTTTCGCCCAATTCATGTTCACGGTTGGACTTTGTGTTCCACTAATATATTTGTTCTGTTCCTTTCATCAAATATTGTTCTGCTTTATTGATTTAATTATTGTACGACGAGCTTCAGCTCAAAAACATCTCCCTTCAACAAATAGGAAAACGGAAAAAAGTTACGGAACATTAACAACTATGGACCATCTCAGGAAGGCCCATTTACTACTCCCTTACTTCCTGCCCCATTGCTCGGATCAAAACCCTTCTTCGAATTCCGCCTTCATTTTGATTTCAACTACACACCTGTGAAGTTTTGTGACTGCATCTTGCACGGTTGTTACGCAATTGCGGCAGTTGAACCATCAACTAATCAATTAGTCTTATGCTCATCGCAGCTCTTGGATGGTTTCACTTCAGCCGAGAGAATTACATTTTGCAAAGATCTGCACGGCTCTCACGTTTTCACTGAGCAGTGACTGCACATTTTCTTTATTCTCTATTTCTGTGCCGCCTCTTTGACCGTTACTGTCGCTCTCTTCACCTAAAACTGTCAAACCCACTGCTGGAACGCTGGCACATTCTCTGGAGGCTTATCGAAGATTATTCCAGGAGATTTAGGACGTCACCGAGGAGAAGATGAGACTGGTTGAGGGAGTTGTTGAAATCTAAATCGTTTGTTTCACTTCATATTTTCGTTGTACAAAAGAGCAAAGTCAGAAACCTAATTTTAAACTACAGAGCTCATTGCTAGAATGATGTTCTGACCGCCATTATACTTTTTTTTGTGATGTTTTGTATGGAAATAGTTAAAAACAATACGAACAGGATTCTTTCAAACCCAATCCTCCCCTTGGCGTCCTGTTGAGTTTATCTGAAGGGTGCATCTTATTTAGCCTCAGAGTGCACGTGTGTGGACTGGACAGCTCCTCTGGAGTGTGACTGATGTGTGGAGACACACTCCATACAGTTGGAACAAGCCAGAGATTGACATGATAACCCTTCACCGTTCAAACCCCCACGAGAGCAGCAGTTTTGAACTCTGTTGTGTTTGTTTTGAGCGAGGCTCCGCCATGATGACTAAATGCCAGCAAACACACGTATCAGCCACGTAGCCACTGGTTGTCAACAAGAGACAGAAGGACTTCACTGTGCACCATATGGCCTCGGTTTGTCTAGTTTAGTGTTTTCACACAGGCAACACGTGAACAAAAAAAAAATCTGTTCATGTTCATGCTACAGGACTTAAGCAGCAGAACGTAGATAAACAAAAATTAACCATACGTTAAGAAGAAAGAGGAACTTTCTCCAAAGAGGAACCATCAAAATAGTTTTTCAACTTCCCCAAATTCTCTTCATCCACAATAACTTGTACTTTTTTTCTTAGTATTTTAAGTTGTGTCCAACAGCTGAGAGTGAAATTAAAATTTAGTTGGAGTGGGGACTGTAGTTACGGGACCAAGATGCCCTTGTTTGCATCTGTGTGTCGTTTGTTACGATTTGTCCTCAACTAAAAGACTCTAAGAGCAGATGTGAGGCCATTTTGCATTTTCTATCAAAATAATTAACAGTTGTCTTCATATTTGATTTTATTTTATTTTTTTTAAAGAAAAGTCATGCAAAGTAATACTTCTATAAAAATTATATTAATAAACTAAGCGAATTAGTTTTGCGATAAGTTCCCAGATAAATATTACAAGGTCTTGCACTGTGATCACCATACAAACACAGATGTGCTCATATATTGAAATACCATGCAGCGCTATCTATTGTGTTGTTTCCCCGAGAGACGCTCTGATAACATTTAGTTCTCACCGATACTGATTCTGACACCTGAACTTGCATATTTGCCAATACCAAGTACGGATCCGATACCAGTGTGTTAAAAACACCAAAGTGTCTTGAACCTGCATTCTCTCTAATGTCCATCAGGGGGCGACTCCTCTGGTTGTATAGAAGTCTATGAGAAAATGACTCTACTTCTCTCTTGATTTATTCCCTCAGTAAACATTGTAAACATGAGTTTATGTCTCCATCTCTAGTTTCAAGTCTTCTTCAATACAGCATGATGTTCATTTAGTAAATTATGGTCCATTTAGAGTCAAACAGACCATAAAGCAGGGTATGCTTTAGGACGGGGCCTCAAGGTGATTGACAGGTCTCTTCCAGAGACGTATACGGCGTCTCTACGTCGCTCCTCTTCAGTTTTTCACTCTTCAGGTTGCAAAAAACGGCAAACTCGAGGCTTCAAAACGGCATTCCACAAACTAATGACTGACTTCACGGCGACTACGTCCACTTCTTATATACAGTCTATGGCAACGGGGCTACAAGGTGATTGACAGGTCTCTACCACGGCATTGTCAGGTCTGAGACTTGTCCCTGTTTTCGTCTTACAACTTCAACCCTTTCACAGTGTTTTCACTTAGTTAATTGTAACATTTTAGTAGGATTTTGGTCACTTATGGTTGCAAAACCAACCAAGATGGTGGTGGCCAAAATGCCAAACTCGTGGCTTCAAAATGTCAGCCCACAAACCAATGGGTGACCTCACGGTGACTACGTCCATTAGTTATTTACAATCTATGAGTTAAACCCTTTATGTAAAACTTAAACAAATAGAAACAGAGAATGAATGCCCTAGAACTTTATTTCATTACGTAGTTTGACAGATTTTCCAGATAAAAATATTGCCAAATTGCTGACATCTTGCTAGCTGGCTAACGTTACACTCTCCGCTAGCCCCTGCTCGTTAGCTATTTCAATTATCGACCTCGGACACAGTGATCGTTTTTTTCTGGAGCTGATGACGTAAGTAGCTAATGAGTGAGCCATCTCGCTTTTCTCCCATCTCTGTGGAGAGTTGCACATCCGATACTTGTTGTTTGTTGTTCCCGTTTTAGCGTAAATGATACGATAACGTTTCATCAGATCGGTACCTAGACTTCCATACTGTAGCGGAGGCCTTTCTGATACTGGTATTTCCCCCAACATGCATTCCGCCGTATGTTATGGCACAAAGGACAGCTGGCTACACAATAACAAATGGATAAAAAAAAAAAAACTCCCTGTGAAGATTGCGTGGTGTTCGGCCCCCAGCGTTCTTACACTATCTGTCTCCCCGACAGACAGGCGCACAAACAAACACACACACAAATCGTGCACACGCTGTTCCCACACGCTTATTTCGCAATCTTTTCCAGCCCTCCTCCATTTCAAATCATCTGCCAGATGCCCCCACTTCAACTGCTGTTAATCATATTATCTGGAATCCCTAGCACTTAAATCCATAACTGCTGTGTGTATTAATCGCCGGGAATCTTGTTATCATGTCTATATTAATTAAAGCCATCTGCCAGGGATGGGGTGAGTGTGGGGGTAAGGCGGAGGGCGGAGGGCGGGGGGCGTGGGGCGCGGGGGGAGGCAGAGCAGCGGGGAAGGGGCACGTCAAGCTGCTAGTGTTCGAAGGCATTCAAGTCAATGTTTGGGGAAAAATGGCAGTTCGCTATTTCAGGTAGTTTTGTGCGTAGTTGAAACCTGAAACTTTCCTGCTCCCTGATTGTGGGTGACGATGGAGAGAGATCCACAATAAGTTCACGACTTGGAGTTGTAACGCGACTTGACAAGCACTTCCTGGTTCGGTGTCACAGCAAGCTGGTGATCATATATCCATCCGTCTCTGCTGTCGGAGCAGATTATTCCTTCTTGGCGTGACACACGTGCACATGTAGGCTTTAACGCTCTGTCTGTAGTCCTGCCGAGGCGAATGGAATCAGACGTTTAGAGCACAGGGAAAGAAAAAGAAAAAAGAAGAGGGGGGAACTGAAGTCTTTCGGCTTTCCTATGTTTCAATCATGAGCTCCCACCACGCAAGGAGGCTGTTTGACTGCCCGTAAGTGATGGCGCCAAAGCATCTCGTCTCCCCTCATGAAGCGGGTTTTTGCCCTGGAGGAGAGAAGAAGCAAGCGCAGGAGTGAAGTTCAAAACAAAATAATCTTGAACTCAGCATTATTCGGGGAAAAAAAGGAAATGCCGTTAAGTTGTGATGTTCCGCGGTGAGGTATGGCTCCGAGGCAGACAGATAGTCAAAGAGAGAGGTGGAGCTACGCCGGGTAGATAGACGACGGAGAAAAAGGCACGTTGAGATGGAAGAATAAAGGAACAGAGCAGTGTACTGTACATAGCCTCCCTCATCCATCCATCCCTCGCCTCTGCCAGCCCCTCCCTCCCCTCTCTTCACACCCTTCCTTCATCTTCATCATCAAACTTCAAGGCACCGCGGAGGGAAAACATGTCAGTGACTGGGGGGCGTAATCCTGGGCGGCCAGTTCTTCACACGCACAACAAACACCAGCACACACGCAAGGCCTCCCGTCTGAATGACAGCCGATCAGGAGAGCCCGCCAGCAGCGCCCTCCTCCTCCTCCTCCGCTCCGAACTCCCTCCTCTCATCTCGGCGCTCATCTGATTTGATCCATTAGCATTCTTTTCTCTCCGTGGTTCCTGCTACTGTCAGGCTCGGTGGCACAGCCAGTGTAAGTCTGACGCCAGTTGAACTGTCGCCTGGGGGGGCCTCACCTCGGAGGGCTTGACAGCTGCCTGCATAATCAGCCCGATCTGCTGATAGGCCCGGACCAGAGTGCAGGTGGAGGGTGGGGGGGGGCTTTACAATTGGAGGTTTGTTTCAAAGACGCAAGATGAGAAATGAAAGCGGGGTAGAAATGGAAGTGGTGGTGGTGTGTAGGTGTGTAGGTGTGGGACCATGAAGGGGGCATGTATGGGAACGAGGAGCAGGTTCGGAAGAACAGGGAGGAGGACAGGAAGCCCGACGCAAAGCAAACCACGAACATCAGAAATCAAAGCTGATGACTTAGGAGAGAATTGAATCAACAGGAGCGAAACACGTTCCCACACTGGTAGTAACTTCCCAAACACTCGCGTCATTTCGAGAATCACACGCTTCCTGACGAGAGGAAGAGGAAGTACGCCTGTACTTCTTTCGGTTTTTCTTCAGAAGAGCAACCGAACAACACTGAAATGCTGTAACATTGAGAAACGAGGAGAGGATGACGAAGATCGCGATCTTATTGAGAGTGACAAACTGATTTTGCGGGTTGTTTCAAGTGAACATCCTGTGCTGTTCCTCAGCCTCCGGTGAGCACAAAAGAAAGACGATGTGCACGCTTGAATTTCATACACTGCTTTGTCTAATTACCAAAAGAAAAGAAAAAACTCTTTTCTCTTTTCTCTCTTTTGATAGAAGCAGATATAACAGTTTGAGTTGACGTGTTCATAGCTCATGACATTTTCCATTTAGGGTGTGAGCAGTAATTTGCAGAGAAGTCACAAAGCCTCTTTTTCCTCGCCTCGAATCATCTCCCTCGGAATTGGACCGAGATCGCACACGGCACACAGAAATTAAATTACAGGGCCTTCTCCAGTCCAAGCTAATCCACTTCAAATGCTTTAGATTCTGCTGTCCTGCCCTTGACCCCTGACCCTGACACCTGGTTCAGAGCAGGGAAGGGCTCCCGCGCTGCAGCCCAGAAATAGATCCGTCACATTTCACATCCCAGTGTTGCTGTCCCCTCCTCCTGGCCCACCCTGAACCAGACAACAGCCCCTCTGTTTGCCTCTGTTTGCTCTGGAGAGAGAGCCCTCATGCCCTCATGCCCCCGGCCCACCCTAAAACCTCTTTCTCTCTATTTCTGTGAACGCTCTGCCTCCGTCTTCACACTTTTTCTTTTTTTTTTTTCTCCGCCTGTACGACTCTTTTTCTTTTTTCAACCATTTCTCCTTGTCCTCTTGCTTTGTTCCGGTTCATCCCTCAGCGTCTCCCACCAATGCCTTCCCTTCGTAGCTTTCACTCCACTATTACTCTCCCTCCCGTGAGATCAATTTACCTGAGCGTGGCCGAATCTTCCTCCTCACACAGGACTCCTCTTTATGCTGCTGTTATGGAGTCTTCTCCTCCCTCTGTCTTCTCTCTCCTGTCATTCAGCGGCTCTTCATCTTTCAGCGCAAAGCCTCCCAGAGCCTCCTGCTAACTTTTCTGCCTCCCGACTCATTTCAAATTCAATTAAACCTCCAGAGATTCAACTAACTTTTTAAAAGGATAGGGGCATATCTCGCTGTCTCCTTCATTCACCGGAACTTTATGGGTTCCTCCCACTCGTTCTTTTTTTTTTCTTTCTTCCCATCCATCCCTTGATTCCTCTATCTGCGCATTTCTTTCTTTCATTGCGTGCCACATCATTACCCTTCAACCCATTTCCTCAGCCTTCACTCCCTCTCACCCTCCCAGCAGCTGTCTAAATGGTCGGCGTTGTCCAGGTACATGTTATTCTTGGTGGAGGACAGAAGTAGGCCACGGAGCTGTACACTCTGGGAACAGGACCTAACAAACCTCTCCGAGGGAGGGGGCAGTGGAAATCTCCAAAACAAACCTCATCGGTCTTCTACCAATCTTTTCTTAACCCGACCAGAGGTGGTGTTACCCAACTCATGTAGCAGTCCACATGGCAGTATATCCTATCACACAAATCACATCGCCGGGCTGCAGACGTTCAGTAAATCCAAGGTAAATACAGGTGATGGCTGCGGGCGGTACGCCCTTAGCCCCCGGGCTTACAGAGCCAATCCAGGGCAGGTGTCTGGCTCTCAGAGCAAAAAGCATGCACGGTCTCGCTATGAAACTACCCTCTTATTGTTCTGCAGCGGTTGGAGAGCCGCTCCATGCTCATTCGTTTTACTTTCAGCTCACGAAAAGACATTCTGAGAGACCGCAAGTCGTCCATCGACCCGCCACAAACTTGTGATGGATCGTCCGGCAGATCTCTTCTTCTCTTTTTCTCATCCGTAATTGGCGGATTAGAAATTACTTGTTTGCGTGCGCCGTAGTGAGATTGCGGGTTGGTAAATGAGGACGTATGTTTGAGGAGCTCTGGATAAACACAAACATTGTTTGCAGTTTAATGGCTGTTAAGTGACTTGGCCCGTGATTGATGTGTGGCTGTGATGCCAGTCAATGGCCCGTATAAAGAGATCTGGAACATATTTTACTGTGTTTAATTCCAATACAATACTATGGAGTTGGCCATAAAACTACAGTGAACATGCAAGTGCATGCACTGATGATGAAGACCTAATTGGTTGAATTATTTATCCAGTTTATAAAATGCAGCCAACAGTCACATGAAATTAATTTACAAATCTGAGCAGTTCCTCCTCACCTCAACTTCCCTCGATCGTTGTTAGATTCTACCTTGGTGTGTGTGCGTGTGTGTGGGTGTGGGTGTGTGTGGGTGTGTGTGTGTGTGTGTGCGCCAGGGACAGTGTGTCACTATATGCGTATCCGTGCCACAGTGTGAATCTCTGGGTCGTGTCCCAGCTTGCATCGCTGCACAGTAAATCACAGCCAGGAGTTTTTAACGTCTCCTCCAGTGTGCCTGGGAGAGTCATTAACACACACTAGAATTACAGAACACTCCTCAGCAACCAGGCTTACGATGTGTGTGTGTGTGTGTGTACATGTTCTATAGTGTGTGTTTCTGTATGTTCAGGTGCTGCCAACTGTTCTAGTTGCAAAGCCCAAACCTCTGACTTTCACTCTCCCCACACGAGTCACACCGCATACAAGTATCGGGTGTTTAACATACATTTGACTGCCATTTAATTTTGTGCTGGACTATCATTTCCATAGGTCCATATTCATATACTATTATTAGTCTGGGCCCTTGAGGGATCACTCCTAAGGTTACCCTCTGGTAAAGGTGGGAGGGCAATAGTCCTGCCTCCAAGCTGACATGGTTATTGGAGCAGCTATAGCACCTCGGGGATCCATCTTACAGGAAGCAGAGAAGGGAGGAGGTTCAACGTCATTCACAGTCAGAGCCCACAACTGCTGCAGATAAGGTCAAACCATCCGTCACTGCGCCCATCCAACTCAACCCACTTTACACCAGCTCTTGATGGCCTTACAGCCGTTGTCCCATCTATGCCGCCCGTGTCCCTTTCCACGCCGCTGTGTGGTCATCACGTGCTGATGTGTGCTACTGTGTGCACTGGCCAGAAGCGTGCCACAGGCGCACAAGTTGACATCTTGGACCAAATATTGACCGTGTCCTGTCTTGCGCCGCTCACAAAGAGCGAGTATGTGTAACAGTCTTTGGCAGTCTTCATCTCGGTCGTTGTCTGTCTTCATCTTGGTCTTTGGCCGTCGCCATATTGGTTTGGCTGACTGCTGGAGCTAAGTAAGACCGAATGCTGAACAAGAGATTTTTACATTTTATTTATTAAAGTTTATATGCATATCCTGCTTTATGGTCTATTTGAGTCTAAATGGACCATAATTTACTAAATGAACATCATGCTATATTGAAGAAGACTTGAAGCTAGAGATTGAGACCATAAACTCATGTTTACAATGTTTACTGAGGGAATAAATCAAGAGAGAAGTAGAGTCATTTTCTCATAGACTTCTATACAACCAGAGGAGTCGCCCCCTGATTGTAGCACTTTAGTAGCACTTAAATGGCTCTTACTTATAGCACTTGGTAGTTTGGCTTTCTTGAGGAAATTGTACTTTCTTGATTCTTGTTGTTCTGGGTTTGAACTCCCATGGTTGAATGCACTTATTGTAAGTCGCTTTGGATAAAAACTAAATGAAATGTAATTTAATGCAATGATGGACAGTAGAGAGAATGCAGGTTTTAGACACTTCCTCATTAGCTTTACTTTTCTCAACAGGTGGTTGCCACCTGATTGAATACAGTTGTCAAGTTCAAGGTTCAAAAGTCGCTGGTGTCAGTGGGCAACAAGAATGAACTTTTGAGGCAACCACTCGAGCACATCCTCCCTGACAGTAAAGGAATGAAGCCTCTTTAGGAGTCATGTGAAGCAACAACAGGTTAAAGAGCAGATTGTGATCATGGTCGTATAAATCTAGTAATAGAAACCTCCTTCCCTTTTGTTGAGTTTAGCAGATCTCCTAAAGAGTTAAACGGCATATTGAACTTTAAAGGAACAGCTCCTTCGAAATGCAGTCGTGACTTTTATGGGAATGATTGTTCATGGCGTTTACTTGTAGACATTTTGGATAACACACTCTTAAGAGGCTCGACCCGAAGAGTCAAGCTTTGACACACTAAGCCGAGGCTTCTTTTTTGGGGGGTTAAATTGAAGCAGTACGAGCTCCTGAAGGGTTAAGTGATACAGTGCTGGGGCCGTGCAGCCCTAAGGCTGGGCATAGGGCCAGCTCCACTCATAGACATGGAGAGCTTCGAGTGTGTGTGTGTGTGTGTGTGTGTGTGTGTGTGTGTGTGTGTGTGTGTGTGTGTGTCTGTCTGTGCCAGGGACAGCCCAGTGACTCACAGAGTACAACCCTGCCCCCTTGGCAAAAAGAAGAGCAAAGTTTTAAAGAGACACGAGCAATCTTAGAAGAGAGTGTGTGTGTGTGTGTGTGTGTGTGTGTGTGTGTGTGTGTGTGTGTGTGTGTGTGTGTGTGTGTGTGTGTGTGTGTGTGTGTGTGTGCATGTGTTTGTATGTGAGAGAGAGTAATATAAATTGAGGCACGAAAGGAGGCGCTGTGGAGTGTATGTTTGTCCTCAGAGCTCAGATGGATGATCACACAGTTCTCATATCCTGTGGAAAGATGTCAGTCCTCTGCCACAAGCCCTGCTGGGAAACTACGGGGCCACTGTGTGTGTCACACACATGCACACACACACACGCACACACACGCACACACACTTGAACATTCACTCTCATCTTGTGGATTTAACCTGTGCAACCATGCAGAAATGTGTTTTAAAAAAGCAGGAAGGGGCATGTTTGTTATGTTGGTTTGTTCCTCTTAATGTACTGCTAGCAAACCAAATAAAAAGTTCTGCAACGTCACCGACATATGTGTTATAACCCTGACCCCCGTGCCCCCGACATACACATGCAAAAACAAACACACACACACACTTGTATAATATCTTTTCAAGCGTTTTCTTTTCTCTCTCTATGTTACAGACTCTCTCCAGTGTCTTTTTCTTTCTCACACACACACACACACACACACACACACACACACACACACACACGCACACACACACACACACACACTCACTCACTCACGCATGCAGGCGTTGGGCCAGCTGAGTCACGTCTAAATGGCGTGGAGTGCGATCGCAGCTCACACTTACATAACCTCTGTCTCCACACCACTGTCATTAGAGCAGCTCGGCAGAACGGCCGAAAACACAATTCTTTTAAGTACTCTTCAGCCAGGAGAGCCTCGGGACTCAGCTCCTCAATGGACTGTGTGTGTGGGTGTGTGTGTGTGTCTGTGTGGGTCTGTGTGTGTGTGTGTGTGTGTGTGTGTGCGCAAGAACATGCATTTGTGTGTGAGATCATGTGTGTTTCTTGTAACTTTTTCATCTAGCTATCTGAGCGAGTAATGAGGGAGTTAAGTTTCTGTGCTCCTCTTTGGACAGAGGGAGTCGACGTTTTGGCAGCATGGTGCGTGTGTGTGTGTGTGTCTTTGTCTGTGTGTGTGTTTGTGGAGAGAGAGAGAGAGAGAGAGAGCCTACATTTTGGCAGGCTCCAGTTTATACAGATGGAGCAGCTCTCGTTGGATAAACCACAGAAAATTCCTCCCACTGTCCAAGTTAGCACTTCTTAGGGAGAGAACCGTGCACCCTCCCCTCTGTCCCACCTCCAATGCAACCTTCCACACCTAGTTTCCCCCTCCTGTCTCCCACTAACCCTCGTCGAACCCCACCTCCCCCCACCTTACATCTTCTTTTACCACACCACCTTATTGGCAGTCCCGGGAGGAAAGTGTAGCAGGCTCAGCTAGTGGAGTCTGGAAGGGCCCGATCACTTTCCTGAGCCAGATGAGCCAGATGAGCCAGACCAGAGCAATCAAACTGGGAGGCAATTGCTGGACCGCACTTTCCTCTCTCCTATCCTCTCTTCTCCTCTCTTCTCCTCTCCTCTCCTCTCCTATCATCTCCTCTCCTATCATCTCCTCTCCTCTCCTCTCCTCTCCTGTCCTGTCCTTTCCTTTCCTCTCCTCTCCTCTCCTCTCTCTACTTCTAATAACGACAACTCTCTCTGAGATCTGGAGAAGCGATTACGTTAACACTTGATCTTCACTACAGAGTGACCAGCATCATGACAAATGCTTTTTTTTACGGAGTAATGACACATCCTCTGCTTTTCCGTTTAACCTCGGCTACCTCCGCAACCCGGCCAACCGCTTACCTCATGCGGCCGGTGTCACGGCTCATTCACTGCGTACAAATGCCGCTGTGAAATGTAATATCATTATATCCCTGATGGCTTCACGCTGGATTCAGGGCCTCGGTGTTCGCAGGAAACATAGCCTTCTTATTGAATGTAACAGGCAATGAGTTAGTTCCGGAGCTGAAGTGATTTCAGTGTCGCTGTAATAAACAGAAAAAGGATTTGCTTTAGACTTAAGCTAACAGACAGTTGAGGTAAACTAATGTCAAGCTAAACAAATGTTTAATGAGGGAGGGTTTCCACTTTACACAGACACACACACACATGCAGCCAAAAATGATTTCAAGGCAATGCTGCTGTCATGCTTATCACAAATTACCTAATTCCTTGCCAGCTTTTTTTTCTCTCGCTGAGCTCCAGCATGTGTTTACCAGTGGCAGACTGCCTCCCCATTAAAGCTGCCATTCCCCCCGAGGCCGCAGCACGCATTATTAAGACACAGGATATGGACTCTGACCGTGGCGTCCAACCTCTGCCTGTAGCCACATGGTTCCTACCTGTAAACCCACTCATATACACCCGTTTTTCTGTCTGCTCGGCTGCATGCCTTCTTTCTTTTTCCTTTCTTCTCTTCTTTATTTCTTAGTCTGTTTGGGCCACCTGCTATTTTCATTACCAGGATTGTTGATCAGTATTTTTAACTGTATATTTGACGAGGGATGCCCCCCGGTTCTAAAGGGGAACCGGTTCTAAATGAATAAAAACCCAGAGTATTGATGCGGTCCGGAGTTAAATGTTCTCCTATCGGTTCTTTATAAGTTCCGGAGTGAGACGTCCTCATCTCAAACCTCCTCTCTCCGTCTCTCTGTCTCTCTGTCTCTCTCTCTCTCTCTCTCTCTCTCTCTCTCTCTCTCTTTGTCTCTCTGTCTCTTTGTCTCCGGCTCAGTACAGCGTGAGACTCACATCACAGCAGAGAGGAGACAAAGATCCAAAGTGTTTCTACATTTGACTCCAGTAGATTCTAAGAACTCTGGTTGTCTCAAACTCAATAAAAGCCTCACAAGTAAAAGAGGAAACAGCAGCAGTTCATCACAACATGTGACCAACAAGCAGAACATCAACCTGTTTGTGGAGCAGCAGGTAACGTTAGTGATGTCATACAGCAGGTAACGTTAGTGATGTCATACGGCAGGTAACGTTAGTGATGTCATACGGCAGGTAACGTTAGTGATGTCATACGGCAGGTAACGTTAGTGATGTCATACGGCAGGTAACGTTAGTGATGTCATACGGCAGGTAACGTTAGTGATGTCATACGGCAGGTAACGTTAGTGATGTCATACGGCAGGTAACGTTAGTGATGTCATACGGCAGGTAACGTTAGTGATGTCATACGGAGTCTGATCACAAGATAAGGGATCATCAATGAAGGATAAATTGTTTAGCTGAGAATATATTTAAAAAGATTTTGGAACTTTATGTGTTGCTGCTCAAGAAAATATGTGTTTACATACAAGAATAACAAAGAAATGTTGATTCTTTTTTTCTCACAAAATAATCAAAAAGAACCGATAAGAGTGTTGAAAAGGAACCAAACTGATAAACAGAATCTATAAGAGTACTAGTATCGATAGAATCCTAACGATAACATCCCTATATTTGACAAGTTGAGACGAATTAACGATAGCTGCAGGACTGTGTAGAAAAAAAGGAGCCGAGCTGGGGGTGGAGGGACGTCTGAATTCACCCGAACGAGCCGTCTCCGTCGTGCACTAATGAATAGCTGTCACCGTTACAGGAGTAGTAGGAGGACCTGCAGGTTTAACCCCCTCACTCAAACAAACAGAAAAAGGAGAAAAAAACTCCAGCAGCTTTTAGTGTTTGCTGAAACAAGACCAGAGGGACAAAGCATTCAACACCCTGCTGCAATATGCTATCTGGAAAAGTGTTGCCCGATAAGACACTTTAATGCGCTCATAATGAATGCAGTTAAAGAAATCCCCCACCTTGGCTTTTTTTTTCTTTTTTTCTGGCTGCTACCCCCTCTCCCTGCTCACCCCCCTACCCCGAGGCCAAAGCTCCCCAGCTCCCCAGAATGGAGTCATTAGCCGGGTGCTAATGGTTTCAGACTTTCTAATTGAATGGGAACCCATTGATCTGTAGGTAGAGAGAAATGGTTCTTTTCATCGCCTCGCTGTGGGCCTGCACAGCATTTGTCTCCATTCAAAATTAAAGGCCATACGTGTCGGAGATGTAAGGTAAAAGTAGGCGCACACACACACACACACACACACACACATGGAGGTGCAGCATCTGCGCACGAAACACACGTGTATGGACAGAAAGTAAAAACAAAAAATCACAGAAAGTGGGAGCTCACACACACACACACACACACACGAACACACACACACACACATACACGAATGGCTCTTCCTCCGTGTAGCCTTAAGGGCTCCCATTGTGAAGGGGAGCAGACTTTAATCTGCGTTCGCTCCCAGTGTTATCCTGGTGGGAGACTGCGCTCCTCACATCTTTTTTTTTAAAACGCTGCAACAACAAGGGGTTGCCCGGGGCAACTGGGGGGTCAGGGAGGCAGCTTAGTAGAGATGTCAACTGACGAGCAATGTTGGAGGTTGAAGTGCAGACGGCTGAAAACTATTGCGGTATTGATGAAGCAATGTGGCAGAAAGCTCCAGTAGTTTATCCTCCATTTACATTGTGGTCTTTTATCTGAAGTTACTGATTGTGTGTGTGTGTGTGTGTGTGTGTGTGTGTGTGTGTGTGTGTGTGTGTGTGTGTGTGTGTGTGTGTGTGTGTGTGTGTGTGTGTGTCGCTGCTTCGAGATGACCGGGATGATTCAGATAAACACACAAAAATGGGAGTGGAGCCTCTTCTGAAATGGCCAACAACAACAACAACAACAACCAAAGAAGTGTGACTGGGGTTTAGTCATCAAGCAGATATTGTTGGAATATTCATGATTTTATGGTTTCATTTAAAAAAGTAAACTGGACAATTAACGTGCAACATTTTTTTTTATTATGCATTCAGCTGTTGCAAGTGGTTGTACAATAATGGACGTTATTAGTCATGTGGATGTTTACCGCATGCTCGAGCTGTACAGTATAGATGTTAGTCACCATATGACCCACGTAGTTAGTAGGATTTTATTCACATCTTAATATCATATTCTCGCAAACGACTGTTTATGCTAAGGATCGCTTATTCTGTGTGTGTGCGTGTGTATTTGTGTGTGTTTAAGAGACAAAAGCCAGCTGGTTCTGGTTATCAAGCTGGAATTCACTGTAAAAATTACAACATTTTTTTTTCCTTCCCCCCACCCCCCAGTCCTTTACCCCAAACCACACATGCACACACACACACCAAAACACACACACACACACACCCCATAATTATCCAGCTCCATTGCCTCTCCACCAGGAGTCTCTTGCTGCAGCTACTTCTGGAGGATGTGTGTTTCACTGCGAGACACGAAGACCAAACCGGCGCACACCCTGATGTCTCAACGTGAGCAGACGCTGAACCTCAGTCAGAACGAACGTCTGTGAATTCATTAGAGCGGCCGATTCGATCTAGATAATGAATAAGTTCTACGTCAAGAGCCTCAGCGTGTGTCAGGTTTTAAGACACCTCTTATGAGCTGAGTGACATCACGTCTGGGAGGGACCTGTAATAACACATCTCCGTCTCTGCAGATTATCTCTAGATAAGTAGTGTGTGTGTGTGTGTGTGTGTGTGTGTGTGTGTGTGTGTGTGCGTGTGTGTGTGTGATATTAAAAAAACGTGCCTGCGTGCATACTTCTGCATGTCTTAGTGATATTTGAAGGATAACTGAGCACAGCTTGGAGAAGCACTGGAGGTCTCGTCTAGACTTCCCAATGAAACTGTGGTTTCGGCCACAAGGAGGAATACAGAGAGTGTGTGTCCTTACATTTTTTTTGCGCCTGTTCGGTTTATATGTGCACACGTTCGTAAAAAAAACAAAGTAAATCTGCGGAGTGTAAAGTGAGATCGATCATTAGTAACAAAACATCACTTAGAGCTTCCAAAAAAACGTTTCGGTTTAACTTTCACCTACGCCAGCGTCTTGCATCTGGTAGCCATTTTGTGCCAGCAGCAGCATTTTTTCCAGAGAGGTAAACCACAGGTTTAACATCAGGAAGGTGGAGGAGCAGCAACCGGCCACCCAAAAGGTCGATAACACGCAACACTCCCGTTTGTCACAAACCGATAAATATGGTCAACCACTGCAGTTCTCTTCACCGCGGTGACATGTACAGTCACAGGAATAACGGTGCTCTCTGGAACCACGTGGTAGAACCCTTTGTGCCCCTTTCAGAGGGTTCTACCTAGAACCGTGGACTGTGTATAAGAAGTGAATCTAGTTGTTGTGAAGTCACCCACTGGTTTGTGGACTGCCGTTTCGAAAGCCTTCGAAAGTCGGCTTTTTTCGGTCGTCGCCATCTTGGATTTTGGCTGTCGCCGTCTTGACGTTTTGCACCCAGTGAACCGAAGTTGCCTCCAAAGCGCTCTTACAACGGAAAAAAAACACTTTGGTGCACTTTGGAGGTTGTTTGCGTTTTCACAGCAATTTCAACAATTCTTGAAGAACTCTTCTTCTTACAAAAAGGGTTCTCAATGGAACCCTTAGTCTTTCAAAGAACCCTTGAAAAAAAACCTTCATTTTATAAAGGGTTCTACAGAAGCGAGCCTTAGAAGGAACCCGTTTGGAACCTTTATTTCTGAGAGCGTACATTGAACCCCTCTCCAGTGGCTGTAATGAAGGAATTTCAGTCAAACAAGACCCAGGTTAAATGTAGTGAGAACATTCATCTGATTAGAGTAGCAGCTGTACGATGCACATGGTTGTATTCCTGTCATTTCCTCCTGCATTTTCTCTGGATCACTTTATTACCCTGCAATAGCCAGAGGCAGTACCAGTCCATGATCTAAGTGTGTGTGTATGTTGGCGCAGCATGCCTTCGTCTCTCCACACCCTCCAAAGTCCACTGTCAATAGCCTCCCTGGACTTTGCCAGGCCACTTGCACAGAGAGACAAACACGCTGCGAAGCCGTCGGTGGAAACACTCTCACCTCGTGCAACAAGCACACGGTATCACACTGAACAGTGGCAAAGGTGAGGCGGTCGTGCTATCAGTCTGGCTGCAGGGGGAGGGGGGGGGGGTGGCATACGTGGCAGGAGCTGATCACCTTTAAGCTAAGAGAGCAACATATGTAGAACATCATTGAATAGCTTTTTAAACACTGTAAAGGCCTTTTGACACCGGGGTGTGAAGCAAACAAATGCGATGCATCAAAACTTTTCATTAGCGATGCAAATTTGTGTATTTTTAGATACTGTAAGACATTTTATTTCCTTTTAGCGAGATGCGTGAATTTGAGGTCCCTCTGGTAAACAGCTACAGTGTATATGTCCAGGTTTTTTATTGTGAACGGTGAGAAAAGAAGGAGTGGATCTGGTCTGCGCTGCCTTTGTCAAAGGGAGTAATAAAGTTTGTCATCTTTGTTCGGACTACGAAGCCATCCCCGTTGTTGTACACTAAAGAGTACGTTTGGAATATATCCGTGACTGGTTGATGCCTTCATTCACGGTTCGGGAGGGACATTTTTTTTGTTTTTTGTTCTGTATGAAAGTATTTATGACAAAAAACAATAGTTAAAAAAATATATTGACGTGCAAATTAATGCACAAAAACAGAAAAAAACGCCTTTAAAGGAAGTTCCCACTGAAGCAAAACTAATTTGATGCTTAATGAAATAAAAAAATATCAGCAGAAGTTGCCATTGGTTTACCATTGATTCCATGTAATAGTGGCATGAAATAAACCCTCGCAGAGAATAACCACACAGTTACCTTGGCCTGTGCGTGACATTCTTTCAAATGCAGCAAACCTCCCGTCAAAGTAGCGAAGTCTGGAAAAAAATTTAGAAAGATACAGAGAGTACAAGTACAAGAAACACAAGATATTTGACACACAGGAATAAGAAAGCAAAGAAGAAGAAGAGATGACTTAAACAGACGGAGTCGGTTGAAGGTGAACTGCAGCGCTGGTCTGGCTCCGGGCCTCGCCTCTGTTCTGGAGTCTCTCTCCCATCCACAGTGACATGTGGTTTCACGGCCATTACCGCACCGCATTATAGCGCTACGTGCCATAATGTGAGGCGTCCATATGTACTCCACTCTCTGCTGGCTCCATAAAAACACGCGGGCCCAACTGTTATTGCTCGCGTCAGTCTGTGCTGTTGAAATCTAATTTAACTCTGCACGCAGAAGCAGCCGATCGCAAATTATTGTTGTATTTTTCACTTGCTTTTTGAACCGAGCCGTCATGCTGGAGGCTCCCCTAAACAGAGGTCCCTGCCTGCACGTTGTTTAGTAAACAAGTCCGTTATAAATGTCAAGCAAACCGTGAAATGACAAGCAAAAAACATGTTTGAGAGAAGAAGTTGTCCAGTCACAATAAAACCTGCTTTCGATCTCTATTGTTGCTTACTCTGTGTGTGTGTGTGTGTGTGTGTGTGTGTGTGTGTTTTCTCTGCATGTGTGATGTGTGTGTGAGTGTGTGTGTCCTGGGTTGAGGAACAGAAGGTCTCTGCAGGGCTTGCCTGTGTGGGTGGACTCAGGGATTCACCGTGAAAACAACCCAAAAAGCCAAGGACATTTCCTAAATAGGAGCTCTCACCACACAGCAGCCGGGGTTCAGTCACCTGGTCAGCGCTGTTTGTGTATTTATTAAAAGATATTTGTATCTTTGTGACGTTTTACGGGTGCATGTGCACATACAGTACATAGTGTCCGTTATATAGTGTCTTTTTTTTCCTTCTCTATTATTATACACTTGACACTTTAATAACATACTTGTTTTAACGCACACTCTTATTTTTTGTTTACCATATTTTACTGTAAATGTTCTATTCTAAAATGATGTACTATTGCACTGCTTTTATTGTCATGCACCACTCGCCAAGCCAAATTCCTTGTATGTGCAACGTACTTGGCACTGAACCCTTTCTGATTCCGATCCTAATGCACACAGAGGACGGAAAGCAGCTAACCTCTGCCAGCTCCAGCTTCCTATAAAGGCATCTGTGTGGGCCCGTAAAAATAAAAAAAGAATCCCCTTTATCTGTCTCGGCTCAAGATGATTTCTTTTGTCCGCGCAGAGAGAGGTTGACAATGAGCCTTCAGACACACAGAGTGAGAGAGAGAGAGCTAGATTGTGTCCTTAGGTCTGGTAGTTAGACAGTAGCTGTTGAAACACTCCGAGCTGAGCTGCAGCCAGATAAGTGGAAGACAAAGACGCTATTATACTGTAACACGTGGCCCCGGAGACGGTGCAACTCAACACAATGCCGTTCTGCTGCAGGCTGCTGTGGCCGTCGGCCCGGAGGAGGTCTAGTGGCAGAACACATGCATGTGTGCGGTGGATTGACTCCAGGTTGTCTGTCACTGACATCCTGTGAGTCATGGGGACTCTTTTTTTTGGGGGGGGGGGTTCTGTTGACAGCACTTGATGAAGACAATCTGTGTTTCTGTCCAATAACGTTGTCCTTTGTGCCTCTGGCGTGCTTAAAGGGGAACTCTATACATAATAAAGTCTTCCTAATTAGCCGTTTGTGGCTCCCGCTGTTTTTCTCATGTAAATTGCGTACTTCGGTAACGGGCTGTCCGTTGTTATTATAACCCAAACAACAATCTTTTCCTAACTAAGCAATTTTGTTGCCTAAACCTAACTGGGTTGTTTCTTGTGAAGACGGAAGTTTATTTTGAAAAGACCGCATGCATGTAACGAGTGGAAAGTGACACATGTTGCTGGACTTTCGTAGGAAAACGCACCAAAAATGAGGAGTAACTTTTTGTAGGACATCATGAGGACACGTTGACTGGTTACAGAAAATAAGCCCAACAGCGAGTAATTTCTTCATTCTTCTAATAGTTTAGCTTGTTAATAATCATTCTCTAATAATTTAGAGATAATAATTTAGCCTACTGTGCCACGGCTGAGGAGGTGAAGCTAATCTCGCCTCGAATCACAGTTTATCATCTCAAAGTCTGCTCATCATTTCTGCCGTAGGCTAGCTGCTCAGGGCTACATTAGCTGCTTCTAGCACATCTATGACTGAACTGTTGGTGTGTGAGTGGCATTGTGGGTAATGTAGGCGCCAGATTTTGACAAAGAAGAAGAATGTATAAAATTAGGGCTGCACCGATGCAGCTTTTTTAGTCCCAATACGACGGCCTCAACGATGTTGAGTACCGATCCAACACCAGCTGTATGGCAAACTTTGTGAAATGGAAAGTATATGTACAAGAGCAAAATCAGGCTTGAGTTAAACATTTCAATGAATTCATGAATTTATTGAATTGTTATTCGTTATTAAAATAGTTCAAATCGTGCATTGGCAACTTGGTGTAAAACTGTTTTAAATGCTGCAACACAGGAAGTCAAACTCCAGTCTATAATGTGTATATTCAATAAACATATAACTGTATTTCTTGGCTCTATTTTTGGCAATACAGCTGTTTGAGTCAACATTGTCCCAATATCAGTATCGGTTCATCCACATATAAACTAAAAAGAGAAGGAAGAAGTAGCACTCTTGAGTAACATGCGTGCCTTCCTCCCTCTCTATCGGTTACTTCTTTTAAATACGTCTGTTGACTGAAATGAAACTTAATGGCACAAAATCTGTTTAATAGAAAATGTGACGTCTTAAAAAAGATAGAAAAGCGAGTCACATTTTTTACATGAAGAGTGGAGAACGTCTAATGTCCCTCACCAAGAATAGACTGATATGACATGATTCAGAGGTAAATGTGTTCCTGGATGTGAGCGGAGGGGAAATCGAGGGATAATGCTGCTGGTGATCAGATAGAATGGCCCGTGATGGAGAGCTATAAATAGCTTCACTTGGACACTCATCTTGGCTCCTGCCCCGTCCCTCCTGCACCACCCTCCGCTCTGCTGTCCCACACCTCCATCCTCTCCCTGTCCTTCCCCAATTCCACCCCCTCCCCGCATGTCTCCATCCCTCCCTCGTTCCCATATAGCACCTGCTCCGACACCTCCTCTGCCAACTGGCTGATGTCATGCTTCGGTACCGGACAGACGTCCTCTCACGCTTAATTCTGTCCCACTAAATGGCAGCCAGTGCAGAGATGACCAGGCTTAACCACACACACACACACACACACACACACACACACACACACACACACACACACACGCTGCCTCCTCTGGCGTGTGCTAAGCTCACGACACACTGGCTCGGCGTGACCATTCAATTTGAGTGTTTAAGAAATGTCCTGCGGCGTTTAGGGATCTTTTAAAAAGCATTCAAAAACAATCAACCCACCTGGGAGTGCCTCGAGGGCTTCAATTAATGATTATTTACCCATTGACTGATCTGTCAGTTCTTTTTATTTAATCCATTAATTGTTTAGTCTATAAAATGTATGAAATTGTGTCTTTAGCCGGAAACTTGCGTACTTCCGTGGTTATTTTAACCCAAATGACAATCTTTGCCTAAAAACGACTAAGTAGTTTTGTTCCCTAAACCGAACTGGGTTGTTTCCTGTGAAGACAGAAGTATGTTTTTAAAAGACCGTATTTATGTAACGGGTGGAAATTGTTGCT
Organism: Ophiodon elongatus; assembly: GCA_016806645.1. Lineage (NCBI taxonomy): Eukaryota > Metazoa > Chordata > Actinopteri > Perciformes > Hexagrammidae > Ophiodon > Ophiodon elongatus. The sequence goes on from JACSYO010002163.1 coordinate 1,916,346, forward strand.
GGAGGAGTAACTCTTTGTAGGACATCATGAGGACAGGTGGACTGGTTTCAGAAAATAAACCCAACAGCGGGTCATTTCCTCATCTCTCTAATCTCTCTCTAGTCGTTAATAATCTCCCTCTAATAATTTTAGAGATAATTATTTAACCTTCTACGTCACGGTTAAGGAGGTTAGCAGAAGGCTAATCTAGCCTCGAATCACAGTTTGTCATTTCTAATGTATGCAACATCAAATCTGGCACCCATTAACACATCAAGATGACATTTTTAAATGTGTAGCTTTAGCCCGCTACTCCGAGGTGAATCGTGTTCAGCCTCCAGTCTTTCCTTTTGTTTTTCCTTTTGTGGTCTCCTTGTGATGGCTTGCATACGCAGCCTTTTCCCCGTCATACGTCTCTTCAACGGTGTCCAGCCGCCGCCCCTAAAGTAGTGGGATCCACTTTGCATTAAACATTAATTCAATCTGAGTTTAGCTGCTCAACAGATACAGTATGTTTCAGTGTGCATCAGCCTTTCAGGAGCTTTTTTGGTTTTCAGCCTCCCCCCCCCCCTCTTCGTCACAGACATCCTGTGTGACCCCTCATTAACGGTGGCACTGACCCATGACTTTGTTATTGCCACACAGGGGTCTGTCTCCTCTAAACACACTTTGCATACCCACTGTCTGTGTGTATTTCCTGTCCGCATCGTCGCCGCTTCCTGCGCTCTTAAAACTCGGCAACTAGGACCTCCACTCCACGACGTCCACTTCACCCTCTCGGGGATTAAAGTGGAGACTGCGAGACTCCGACGTGGCCTTCCTCTCTTTATACATGTTCATGCAAACACATGGACAAAGCTAGGAGGGGGTGGGGGGGTTACTACCTTCATAAAAGTGCCCCCACTCCTCTCCACTCCATCACATTCTGCCGTTCAGTTTCTCTGCTCTCCATTGTCACTTCCCCTTTATTCGTATGTGCTTTTTTACATTTTAAAATTTTATTTACGGCAAAGAAAAAGGTTCTGGTTAAAATGAGAGGGAAGGAGCCCGAGCTCAGTTGTAATCTTTTCTCTTGCTAACAATATCTCTCCCGCTCGTCGGCCGTAATTCCTCTCTTTTCACAGTGTTCCTCATCTCCTCCCTCCTCCCTCCTCCCTCCCCCCCTCTCACCCATCTCATACGTCTGAGTGTCTCGAGCCCTCTTCTGTTAACCCTCTGAACCCCAAGCAGTTTGGCTCCTGTCACATTTCCTCTCTCTGCGGCCTTGATTTTAACTGCAACATAAAAGTCCTGCTTCTCTATGGAAATAGAACAATCATGGCAAGAAGTAGAGAGAACTGAAACATGTCTTTTGTGAAGAATAACAGTTATAATGACATCAATCATTAAAAAGGATAAATGCAAATTGAATTTATTCACAAAAATTGGAAATAAAACGGAATTTATATATCCAACATGTTTCCAAGTGTCCACAAGTATTAGCAATTTTGGAAAAACAATGGAGGCTCCACCTGTTACATATACAGTATATTAAACTAGTTACATATTTACAACCTCTCCTCTCCTCTCCTCTGTGTTCAGCAGCCTGCAGTTCAGTCAAGGTTTCACAGATTTTTTTGTTACGTGACTGTTGGTCTCAGATGGATCAATCATGGCTTCCTAATTGTGTTGAGGAGCTCAGAATTTAATGTTTTTTACAGAATCTGGTTAAAGCAAAAGGTTTATTTGTGGCAAGGTTTCAAATGAGACACGTAGAATAAAATGTTTTTGATGAAATATCACAATTTTAAGCTTCGTTTTGGCTGCTTTTTCTGACAGAAGCATTTGTGACACATGGTGATCGGAAAGATGACTACCTGACGATTATGACAGTGTTTACAGCTTGTGGCTGTGTTAAACGGTGTAGTTTTGGGGATTGTTTAAAGAAAACATGCTTTTCAATCCCGCCGGCAGGTTTTGGGGTTAAGTTTTCACTTGTGTTCAGCTGAACTGGCTGCATTATAACTCACGCTCACATCGCACACATCAAATAAAAGGTAAGGTTTAAAATGGAGTTGTCAAATTTGTAAGAATCTTTTCTTCTTCGTCAGAGCAGGGACTATAAATTAAAGCCTTTTCTTGCTATTTTTTTTTAGCAGCAATCTATCTCTGTTTATGTGCTCTCCAGCTGTGAGGTCATGCAGGCCAGATTGTCATGCGTCCTGATGTAATTAATGTATTTATAAGCTGGCGGGGGGGGGGAGGGGGGGGGGGGACTGACAGTAAGTGAGCAGCGGAGTAAACGGAGGCCCTCGAGGTTGTGGAGCCGCTGAGGCGTTCCGTGCCTGGAGCCTGCTAGTAAAACATGTTCACCCCCTCATTATGGCCCATTTAGAGGATCAGGAGTCCCTAAAACAACTTGTCTACATTTCTTTTTACACGACTCTCGCATGCAGTCACGAGGTCGCGGCCCGTGAACCTGGTCTGTCTGGCTGAATCTGGTGGCCACTTCCATCCCTCCTGTTTGTCACACTCACACGGCTGTGATGACGAGGGGGGCTTGCGACACTCAACTGCGGCCGAGGCTTCGGTTGAGGAGGAGGAACCGTGAATCACAGTACATCTCCTTTCTGTCTGTCCGTCCGTCTGTCTGTCTCTCTCTCTCTCTCTCTCTCTCTCTGTCTCTCTCTCTGCCTCACAGAGACAGTTACATACGCACGATCACATTAACTTGCAGCCAGGCACGGGCTGAAATTCCTTTGAAAACCACAGTCATCACCCAACCCACCCTAATAGCCCCTCACAGACTGACTTATGCACACACGCACACACACTCACACACACACACGTACACACACACACACACACACACACGCACACACACACACACACACGTACACACACACACACACACACACACACACACACACACACACACACACACACACACACGCACTTGCACACGTTCTAAAAGACCCTGTTTATTTGAAGGAAGTGAAAGAAGGCCTCCATCGTCTACCGTGCTGTTCTTTCTTGCAATGCAGGGACCCGGTGCACGTTCATGTCCGTGAGGTAGATCCTCTCCTGTGAGAAGAAAAACGAGCATAACATATTTTGTTGATGTACATAATCACTTAAATAGCAGCGGCAAATATTTTAGACTTCTTTTGATGATCAGATGGTTTGGTGGGTTTGGATTGGATTTTTTTTAGGTTTTCTTGGTTGTTTTTAAGGTGACATTTTAGTTTGCTTATATTTATATATAATCATTTTTTATGGCCAATTTTATTCATGATTTTACAACTTCATATTGTTTAATTCTTGTCTTCGCTGTTATTCTGGCCTTAAAAAATATTGTTTTTAACCGCAATTGGCCTTTCATGCTGAAATAAAAGACACATGTATCAGTTCTATTTGCATTCTATGATTATAACCTTAATTTGACGGGACGGCTATGGCTCAGATGGAGAGCGGATCATCATCCACCTGGAGAATCGGCTCGCCTCGGATCCTCCAGTCCATGTGGAAGTGTCCTCGGACAAGAAGCTGTACCCCAAATGTGACCCCGATGGGCTGAATGGGTGTGAATGTGAATTAATTTAGTCCTGATGTGCAGGTGGCACCTTGTATGGAGAGGCGCTGTACAAATGCAAGTTCATTTACCATTTACATGCACTCAATGCACAACTTTACACACATTGGTGCCCACATGTGTGACACACACACGGCTCTAATTCTTCGCCTGTGAAGTGGTGGGTCGTACAGCTGTGATATATGTGGGACACAGAAAAGACAGCACAAGGCCGAAGGAGATAATATGAGATACGGAAAGTCTCTTTAATCACAAGACAATCATTGGCCACTAAATTGTCTTTTCAAAGTGTACTAATGCCCAGTTTTTATTATTCAAAGTGCAAAAAATGTATCCACAAATAGGAACAGTGAGTGTGGGAGATGACGCAACAAGTGTGTTGGACACCTTGGATCCTGTGCCTTGGAACCCCCCCCCCCCCCCCCTCCAGCCCCCCGATTGCCACCGTGTATTTTGCACTTTCATTACGCAGCAGTTGCTTCTGCTTGTGTTTGTGCTATTTCCAATTTTTCCAAAAGTGTGCTGATTTGCACTTGTCCTCATTTGTTTATTTTTACACTGCTGAGTTTGCATCAGCAAAGCTCCCTGTAATGATTAACGTACGCTAAACACAGAACTCTTGAGGTTCTGTGAGTGTATTAATGCACAAGCCAACGCCACATTTTCACTGACGTTATTCTAAAAGAACCGTTAGAACAGGCCTTCTTCTTCTTCTGACCTCTCTCCTCCTGCTCTCTTTTCCTCCTCTCTGTTTCACTCATCATCGCAGTACTGCTTGGTCATTCTTTCCATTAGTTCACACGCTTCTCTTTCCTCCCCGTCCCGTCCTGAGAGCCGGCTGGAGCAACAAACAAAAAAACGCTGAGTGAATTTCTCTTCAAAAAATTTCCAGCGAAACCATGATGCGAGGTTCGCCAAGGCATCGGGTATCGATGTTGTAACATCCGTCGACTGTTCCTCGGTCTTGAAAGTGAGTCAGGGTCAGAAAGAGGAAGAGGTTGGGCAGCGAGGATGAAAAGGAAGGACGACCAGAGGCAGCAGACGCCGTCCTCTCCCCTTTCGGTTCCGATAAATGGCAACAATTGTGTGTCACGCTGTGGCTGCAGGTTAACTGCAGGTTTCCTTTGATTCACAGCGGGTTGCATAAGAATGACCTCAACACAAAGAAATGAGCATCACAAGATTTTTAGAATTCCTAAAAGAAAAACCTCAAATGTCACGGCCCCTAAAAAACAGTCTTTGTCGGACTCTGAGAGAATTTATTTCAAATCCTTAATTCCCAGTAGGTGCGTGCTTGTGTTTAAATGTGTGTGTGTGTGTGTGTGTGTGTGTGTGTGTGTGTGTGTGTGTGTGTGTGCGCGCGCTCACGTCTGCGTGACCACATGTTTGGCACAGTTTAATCTTATCAGATGAAGGATTAGTCTCCTTGACGCCTGCTAACCCAAAGCACAGCACACAGAGCTACTTGTAAAAGACCCGTGCAAGTGTTTGTGTGCGTACCGCACCGAGGACTTCACCTCTCGGCACCAGAGGGACAGGACATCTTGGTGTGGGTAAATCATTACCTCACCGGCTCTCTTATCACGGTCGCTGCTGCCAAGATTACAGCACACGGAACACTCGGCCTGACTGAGTGTCCACATCTCATGACTTTTTGGTCTTTTTTTAAGTTATATACACTACCGGTCCAAACTTTGGAGTCACCCGCCACAAAAGCTTGATCCACCACAGCCTTGTTTCACTCTCAGCCACTACAGGGTGGCTGAGAGGAATGCTCTGTATTGTTTTTTGTATTGGTCATGTATTGGTCATGCTTTTAGGTTGTAGAAAGTCCTCTTCACAAATATGTGTTATTTTGTTTGAAAGAGTTTGTAATGTTTTGTACATGGAGAACAAAACGCTGTACAACGGTTTGACCAGACTGACAATTAAAAGGGCAGAAAGAGAAAAAGATCTCTTAGCAACAGTTGCACAAAACAGTGCACAAAAATACCTGTGAAAAGATGGAATATTAACAGGTGTGTTAATATTATCAGCTGTTCTTAAAACATCACCATATAAATGGAAGGTTAGTATAGGGTTAGCAGTACTGGAATTAGATCAATGAATATCAGATGGACAAAATATGGACAAACAAATCACAGTGTAAAACTATTCAATCCCACCACTGAGTCGACTGCAGAGGGCCAAAAATATTTAGAGCCCAAATGCACCGTTGTGTTTCAAGAATGAGTTTGGGTCATTTATGCAAATTAAAAAACGAAGGGTATTTGGGGGGAAATAGTTGCAACAGTATTCTCCCCTGGTATGTAACACCGTGGGGACTTTGAAGTTTTATTCAAGTAATTCTTCTTCTTTTGGGGACGAAACTGTAACAAATGTAAATAATAAATTTAGTGTCTGAATTATCCTCTTTTTGTCTCTAAAATGGTCATCATTGAAGGAAAGAAAAAACATCAACATACCAGGTGACTCCAAACTTTTGACTTGGACTGTATTCCAGTTTATTTATTAAAAATAAGTACAGGAGTCTTCGAGTTTATATATCTGATGTCATTTGATGAGTCTGTTCTCATCCAACGTTCACAGCTGCGCCTATGAAAAATTAACGGACTGCAATTCGTAGATATTCGTCGAAGCCAAATCTTATGTAATCCACATAATCGGTACCAATTAAAGCAATGCTAAAAAGTCTCATGTCGGTGTAGCATGGAGGTGGACGGCTGTGAGACGAGAAGTCAACGTTGATTTATGGTCACGTAACTTCCGTACTTCGCCACTTCGGTAGTTATTTTAACACAAGCCACGATCTTTTCTGAAACCTAACCAATGGTTTTGTTGCCTAAACTGAACTAAGTATTTCACGATCTTTATCAAAACCATATCTTACGAAGTTATTCCTCGTTTTTTTTCGTGCGCGTCAACGCGTGTCACTTTCCGCTTTTTACGTGAATACAGTCTTTTCAAAATAAACTGCTGTCTTCACAGGAAACTACTTAGTAATGTTTAGGCAACTAAAACTACTTAGTTAGGTTTAGACAGGCTGTTCTCATCCACATATGAGTATTTTTACACTTTAGTATTGCTACTTTTATATACAGTACATCGAAATACTTGGAAAATGGCCAATTATGGACTAACGTCTTTATTAAAACACTGAGTTTGTTTGGCTGCACTGTGAACAGAAACACTCGCTCTTCTGTTGGGACATACATAAAACCGCACTGTGTGTTACCACGGTAACCCTGTATGTCAAATAAACAAGGACTGAAATCTTCGGGATAAAAATCTCAAATACTGCGTTGTTGCATGTTCTATTCTGACAAAAATACAAGAACGAAATAGTTTTAAGATGCTGCAACAGTCTTCTTGAAATAGAAGATGATTTCTCGTCAGCAAACAACCTTTTGACCTCCGGTCGTTTTAGCTTCAGCGCATCAGCGTCCTAGAGTTTAACTGAGTCATGATCTGAGACAATGCACGTGTACAGTAGCTTTTTCCACCGTGTCATGCTTTCGATGTGCTGAATCAAGCTGATGTTCGGAGTTGCATTTCCATCTTTCCCCTTTTTTTCATGGTATTTAGAGCTTAAATTAGCGCCGGTGATAGTCACGTTGTTTCAAGGAAAGTTCATCAACAGGATGCAGCCGATGCAGAAGTCAAAAGGGAGGCTGTGTTTCACAACCCGTCAGATCGTTGAAGCTGGTGGTCAACTTCCCATCTGGAGAGGAAAGTGTTTAAAGAGTCCACTATTGTCTCAAAAGTACAGATGTTAGTTCAATAATATTGAGTGAAAGTCCGTTTCTTTTTTACGAAGGTGTATAGGGGCCATTGGAGGTAAACAATAAATGGAACTAATTCATTTCGGAGCCGGAGGAGGACAAAAATTTGGAGAAAAAAACTTTTTGGGGATTAAAGTTGGAGATTTATGAGAAATAAATTCTGATACTCTCTGAGATTAAAGTGACAAATTTGCAAGATTGTGATATAACAAATTTGCGGGAAAAAACAAACAAAAATAGTAGTAGTAATTAAAATGATTGAGTAATTGTTCTGCGTCAAGAGAACCACATCGGACTTCACTTTGCAAATGCATGACTTTATAATCTCATAACTTTTGTTTCTGTAAATTTGCCTCTTTAATCTAAGAGAATATCAGAGGATTTTCTTGTTGATTCACGATTTTCAAATCTCTATATCTTTTTTTTTTCTCTCGTAAATGTATGACTTTATAATCTTGAATTTAAATTTTTCCGTAAATTTGACATTTTATCCTTAGAGAATATCAGAGTTTTTTTCCGTAATATTACCCTCCTCCCCTGGCTCCGTAATTATATATTTTTTACCCACAATGGTCTTCTACCACGTCATAGTTTTGAACCCTCCTCTCCTCAATAAATCGTTCTTCCCGTCTCACTTTCTCTCTCTGTCGTTCTGTTAGTACAGTACAGCAGAGAGGGGGGGGGGGGGGGGGAATTACTTGTGCGCTCCAACCCTAAAATAACACGACTGGCCCAATTACAGTGTGGGCCTCATTACACAGCCTCGCGGAACAGAGGGAGAAACACAAGACCAATCAAAACAAAAAGGGGGAAAGTGGAGATGCAAGGGGAGGACAACATTTAAACTGCAGGTGTTGATTTAACTTGTCTATGAGGGGGGAGTGTCCAGGTGGCACCGCGCCGCAGGAGGCATGTCCCGTCCTGGCAACGTTATGGGTTCAAACTCTGGCATCTCTTCGCCTCTCTGTGTTTTTGTCCCCGCCTTGTATCCAGTATAAAGGAGAAACGCCATCGGCTGATCCCATCGCGCATTTAGATCAGTGCATTTTCCTTCCCAAAAAAACACCACCGTCACGTACACATAAAGTCCCCTACCCCCCCCCCCCATCCTCACCACCACCACCACCCCGTCGACCCCTTGGCCTCTAGTGCGGTCAGGGTTGGGTACGGTTGGGTCCGTGCCAGTGGAGCCAGTTTATGTAAGACTCTTCAAAGAGCGCCATTGAAAGAGCACACTATACAAGGGAAGGGAAGTGTAAATACCAGCCTGATGTTGGCATAACACGTACTCGGACCAAACATCAAGACCATATGGTTTGCATGAAATCATACAAACACACATATATATATATATATTTTACACGTCTTTAAGTAAAGACAAAAAACGTGCAGACCTCCGGCGTACTGAACGGTTGAAGAAGCATAAAATTCCTAGAAACTCAGAGTGTTCTGGTGTAGATGTTGTTTGACTTTCTGTTTTGGTTCAAGCGCTGCAACCAAAATTAGACTCGCCCTTTTTCTCCCTACTGACCACGGCTTGACAGGAAAAGCCCTGCCATTGCATTTCTTTTCTTTTTTGTGCATATGTATATGTTTTTTGCATATCTGCCGGTTGTGTGTGCGCCTGTTCATATGTGAACATGCACGAGCGTGAACTCACATGCTGAATTTAGTTAGATTTTTTTGCTTTTACGACTATTTTCGGGTGTCATGTGGCGGTGAAAGTAGGAGGTTTGACTGCAACGCTGCCGATCAGACAAGACAGAACACGGCTCTCACACACACACACAAACACACACAAACACACACACACACACACACACACACACACACACACACACACACACACACACACACACACCTGACTGACTGACTGGGATCTGGCAGAGCGCCAAAGGAAAAAAATAAAAAATTTCAGGGGAACTCTGAAAACACGACTTAATGTAATTTCACGTGTGTCGACCTGTTGACCCCACTTTCAGAGAGAGGTCTTGGTGGAAAAACAGTCAGAGGGAAGCAGAGTTTGACGGAGCGAAGGGGGTGCTGTGCGTCTGGGTTTTTTTCAACGCCGGGCCGAGCTGGTGAGGCTTCCAGGCCTCCCTGGAAGGAGCCAAGTCTTCTCCCCAGGCGCTGCCAACTCCCTGTGGTGGTGTAGCTACATGTTCAATTATGCTCTGGAGCCTGCCTGTCTTTACCTTTGCCTCATAGGAAAACCCTCCATGTGTGTGTGTGTGTGTGTGTGTGTGTGTGTGCGTGCGTGCGTGCGTGCGTGTTTGTCTGCTGAGGAGGCGAGTAATGAAGAGATCGCGATGCGGTTTTACGGACGAGGGGGGGAAATCATGCAACTTACGTCTTCATCGCAAAACCAATGTTCCTTGATCACAGTGGCTACTACTGTTGGGTTTTAATATTTTTCCTATAGGACTGTATTAAAAGTTTATGTTGACTTCGAGAGCCCTCGCTTTAATAAAACGCCTCCTTTTGGCAAATCAGGCCGGGCATAAAAGCTGATGAGCCGGTGGAGCGGGGTAAATTCTACATCGCTAATACCAACCTTTTGTCTGCATTTGTCCGTTGAGAATATTTTAACTTTTACATGTCGAAACACCGCCTGAAAAGCCGTTTCTAGCAACGCGAACATCCGTATGTATGTAGGTGTTTGAGAAGCTACAAGTCAAGATATTATCGGGTTTTTTTTAAACAAAACTCCACATCCCCCCCCTCAAAGTATCCTGATACAACGGTTCGTATGATATCTTCAAAAAAGTTACTTCTCATTTTCTTTCACGTTTTCCAGCAACTCGTGTCGATTTCTGCTCGTAACGTGAATGCGGTCTTTTCAAAATAAACTTTATTTAACGGTTATGTTGAGGAAAAGATCGTGGTTTGGGTGTAAATAACTACCAAAGCGGCATTACTTAAGTACGCAAGTTACGTGACAAATAAACAAACGTTGACTTCTCGTTTCGCACGGGGACTGAACAGCCGTCTCCTGGGAGAAAGACCAGCGTTTGTTTGAGCCAAACACCAACACTTTCTGCGACTGTGTCATGATTACGCGGATTATTCGTAGGATATTAACGGATCGCACCGCGTTATTTTCCATCGTTATAGCTATACAACGATGGATAAGAACAGCCTGCGCGGTCGCAGTTTGTTCTGGAAGGAATCACAAATTGCACACGTGGACGTTTTTTTTTTCATTAAAGTGGGATGCATGTGTTTCTGTGTGTGTGTGTGTGTGTGTGTGTGTGTGTGTGTGTGTGTGTGTGTGTGTGTGTGTGTGTGTGTGTACGTATGCGCACGCTCACTGCGAGGAGCGTGGACGCATTCCTGTGGGTAGGTAAGTGTGTGCATGTGTGTGCCGGCATGCTCGCTTGTGCATCTGGAGGCATCCTTTAAAGGGGTGGAGGGGGAGCAATTATCACTGCCAATAAAACAACAACAAACAAACAATCATTGTTCTGGGCCTCACCTTGTTGTACCACACCCCGCCCATAAACCTTATTTCACCAGGACGACTGACACGGAGAATGTGCTGCGCTGTGCTGCCTAAGCACTCTGCCTGAACGGCGTTCGTGTAGTCGGCACGCTGCTCCCACGTGTGCTTATGTCGATTACATGCATGCAAAAGCACATGCATGTACTGCACACACACACACAGACACACACACACGCAGACACACACATCCCCCGTAGTTGTGATTTCAATCAACACCACAGGGGTAACTTTGCCTTTTATGCATCCTGTCTTCTGGCCTCAGCACAAACGTGTGCATTAAGATTATTGATCTGTGTGTTCTTTTTATGTGATGCAACCCGCACAGCTGTTTTCACTTGACAGAGAACGAGAAATTCACACATTATTTTGGTCCGTTTCCATGTCACTGAATTGTTACTCCATTTGACCATGTGTTTATTATTTCCTTGTCTCCGGATGATTTGTGAAGCCACTGATTCAACCCTCGTTCTTAACCAAGAGTTGCTCTCGAAAGATCATGTAAAACGAAGCAAACAAACTTCTCGACGCTCGCAAGTTTGTACAACGTGGCAAAAGTGTTAATAGCTATTCCGAAAGGTCACACCGGAAGGTGGTGGAAAGCCGGCTCTCCTAGAGAGCAAGGAGACGCAATGATTGTCTAAATACGATTCGTCTTTCAGACCGTCTTTCCTGAAACCCGTTCTTATTTGTGCACACAAGGAAAGAAATAGAAGGAAAAAAAGTTCAAACCCGACAAGTCTTCTCGCCTCCACTTGGGCGATACGCTGACATTATTGTTCAACACAATATTGGTAACAGAACGATATTCAATTATGTAAAGCCTGTTAAGGATTTTGCGCTATATTCAGTCTCTCTCTTTCTCTTTTCTCAGAGGTCTCTTCTTTTTTTTTGTGGTTGCATAAATGTTATTTATGGTGCTGTTAGATTGCTGCTAGACCGTATGAGAGTAAGCAGTTTATGACCGCAGGGAAAATGTAGTTTTTGAAAGGCTAAACATAAAAAAATATGCATTGAGGCAGAATATTTTGTTAGAAAAAATGTTTTGTAGCCGGTCGACTATTGTCGACATGTCAATGTTTCTGTAAGTTATTAATGATAATTATTTGAGCGTCAGTGTTATAAATGAAGCTTCAAACTATTCGGTACAGTCCGAGTAATTAACCTCTTGTAGCTTTAACTCCAGCAAGGAAGGATGTCCGCTCTCGTTAGCAACAAGAATGAAAATGCTCCTGATAATTTTTTGGTTTTAAACCAAATGAAGAAAAAAAGGAGATTGTGAACAAAATGATGTGTAAGCTTCTCGATAAACACGTCGGGATGACCGAAAGCACCTCCTGCTGTAACATTGTTCACCAGCGAACGCTGGTCGAAATAAAAACGAGTAATTAATAGGCTCAAATCTAGGCTGCTGTCTCCTTCTTGCTCCCTCGTCTTCTCACTTTCACACCCTCTCCCCCGTCTGTCTTTTCACTCCTCCATTCCCCAATTTAGCTAATTTGTTCAAACTTCACGTGTGATCCCCAAGAGACTCCAAATGTGCACCCTGCTGGATTTTTGTTTAAACTGCATAATGGCAAAATGTCCCTTTGGAGTGGAGCGTGTCGGTGTGTGTGTGTGTGTGTGTGTTTGTGTGTGTTTGAAACCTACACACACTGCGTATCTTGCCTTACATACATGTACACATGTGGGTTACATGTGGAATATCCCTACAGACTACTGTTTTGTTTACGTCTTATTACCCCAGCAGGCCCAGTCACTGGGGAGCTACATCTGTAAACATCATGCCTGGAGCGGCCTGTGTAGAATGTGTGTGTGTGTGTGTGTGTGTGTGTGTGTGTGTGTGTGTGTGTGTGGTGTGTGTGTGTGTGTGTGTGTGTGTGTGTGTGTGTGTGTGTGTGTGTGTGTGTGTGTGTGTGGTGTGTGTGTGTGTGTGTGTGTGTGTGTGTGTGTATTTAAACAAAAAATCTCAAGAGGTTATTTCACTCTGTTTATTTTTTTCCTCTTTATCAACATATACAAGTAACGTGTGTGTTCATGTGTTGCGGAGAATTAACGTTTATTCTGGCTGCCTTCGAGCTAAATGTTGAGAAAGTAAACAAATACATTTAAAAATATCATATCAGATGTGATTTCATGCGGCAGGAGACATCATTAAAGCTCCTCTGAGACCGGCGATATGAACGTTCAGTGAAACAGACTTAATCGGTCTTAAATCGGTTGCTTCTAATTCTTTAAAATCAGCACTGCATCTTCTTGTGCGGTGGCAGAGATCAGCTCTGAGGATCTGGAAACCACTTCGGCTCAGAGAGATCTGTTCGGCTAGTTTCCAGTGAGTTATGAAATGCACCACAGCCTCCCTGTCTTTGCGTGCTCAAAGTGTTGAGCTGGGCTCCCGCCGGTTTGTTTGGCGCTGACCAATCAGGCGTGTGGGATATGGACACAAACTGACATCAAAGACACTGCCACCATTCAGAGTCATGGCCTACTTACCTCGCTCTCTGTCTGTCGTTCTCTTTCAGTCGTTCTCGTCCACAAGCTAAAATAAAACCCTTCCTTTACACACAGTAGGATCAACCTGTTGTAATGCACGTTAAGTTTAAAGTACTTCGGCATTGGTGCTCCTTGCTTAAATGTTTTTTGTTTTTTTTTAGGGTACATGCTGTATCATGTCTGGACTCGTTTGTCCTGCAAAGCTATTAGTCACATTTAAAAGCCGGGAGATTCCTAGACTGTTATAGACATCTTGCAGTGGCCCAGGATAGCACGCTTTAGCCGGGGCCACGCTATAATCATGTGCATTTTTTACTGCAGCCCCACAGCAGGGGATAACCCAGCTGACCTGCAATATTATGGTTCAGCTCGGGAGCAGAGCCAACCGGCGACAGTCTCCTCCCTCGACTGGGCCGCGTTGTTGCCCTGAACTGATGTGGTCGGAGAGAAAGTACCTTTAGTTTAAAGTCTCAGTGTTTCCAACTTTCAGCGTGTCCGTAGCTCCTCTTTAACATTATCTATTAGATCTGACGTTCTTTTTCTTACTTTCCTTTTCCAGGTAGCCATGCACACCAATGCTATTGTCACTGGCTTTTCTTGAAGGTCATTGCTCAACACTTCCTGGTTTTGCTGCTTCAGATTAAAAGCTCTCCTAATGGCGAACGACTGAGAGGCTTTTATTGTCAAGCAGCCACAGGAAGTGCAGCCTTGTTTGTCACTGACTTATCAGGGTTAGTAAACTTCTTGTTTAATTGCTATTATATACCCCAGGAGGATCATACGCGTGTGCGTCTGTGAGTGACTGTGCTCTGTGTCTGTCCACGGCTAATCTCTCATTCTGCTGCAGCTAACTTGATAATAATTTGGGCCGTCGGTTATGGCTGCATGCTCAACGACGTCTCGTGGTTTGCGGTGACTTACACTTTCTCAAAACACCTTTTATTACCTGTTTTATTCTGCCACTGACTGCCTGCTGACTCCTCACTTACTACTCTGTCGGGGGGGGCTGATAGTAATAATACAGCTGAGTGCATCGCCGCCACTCAGCTGATGCTATGCAAGCAGACAGCTTGGTGAGTTTAATTTTGTTTTTCGCAAAGTTGTATTAAATGTTTTACAAGACAACTTCGACCCGATTGCTTGCATACATCGCCGCTTGTTATTGAGTTTGAATGAAGTGTGTTTTACAATGTCTCACAGCCCATTGCTGTCTAGATGATGGGTTAACCAGGTGTGGGCTGTATTCATTCAATCAATACACCAGTGGTCGTTGCAGACACACATGCACTCTACTGAGTACACCTTTCTAGTTATAATGGGTCTGTACAGCAAGTGATTAAATATCTTTATATATGTATATTTTCACACTTTCGTTTTCATCAGCTGATCAGTTTCAATTTTTTTTGGTTTGGTAAAAGAAAAAGCAGCCACAGCAAACTGTTTGGATGAAGAGCTGCAGGCAAAAGGTGCCCATTGCAGTTTGGTTGAACTCAAATCTCGCAACGCATCATCTAGGAGGGCAACACCTTTTTCCATGCTGACATATGTAAAATATCTTGTGCCGTTCCCACATTACAGATGCTGATAGCGGTTGCTCACAGCACGGCACGGTCCGGGTGTCTCAGACGTAGCCCATACTTACAAAAGGTCGGGAAAAATCAAACGAAACAACTCTAGAAATAACGAAACGGTCTCAAGAAATGTGGAGAAGCAGAGATGAGGAATTCTGTCAGTCAATTAGATCACCGTTCCTCCGTAATCTGCAGGACTGGGAAGAAGGGAAACTGGGCGAGAAACAGTTAACGACTTTCACAGCGTTGGGCCAATTATCTGTCTCACCCTCCCCTCTCCTTTACTGTCTGTCTCTCACTGTCTGTCTCTGTCTGTCAGCCCACAAAGGAGTCATGCAGCTTGCAGGCCGTGACACTGGCCGGCATTACTGCAGAGGTGTGCAGAGCAGCACACATATACTCCCAGATCCCTCCGACTGTTCCCACAGCAGGGCAGACACCAGGCTGTTTATTTAACTATTAGCCTGGGGGAAGGGAGGCCAAGCTGGCTGAGCAGAGGTGGGGGGGGCATGGTTTTTTAGTAGGACTGCATTGTACGCACACATACACCTAAACACACACAAAGGTTAACCTGAAAACATTTAAAATTCAGCTTTTTTTTTCTGAAACAAGCAAAACGTCACTTATGTCCTGTGCAGTTTTCATGTATTCACACAAATAAATGTCAATAAGTTTTGATGACTGTACTTGGAATATAAAAATTATCCTCATGAGAATGATATGAGGATAAATGTGCAAGTTAGTTTTTGTTTTGAAAACAGCTAAAATGCTTAAATGTCTTAAAGTTTCATTTACGTAAACCTGCAGTAGATGGGTTTTTTTGGCCACTTTAGAGCAGAGAGAAGCTGTGAACTCAACATTCACATATTACATGACAAGTTGATGTGGCAAACCTGTCACCAGATCACCACATGTTCACCAGTTGGTCGTTAACTATATCTATCTGCTGCTTGGTGTTGAGCAGGTCGTGTAAAAAAATGAATAAAAAAAGCATTATTCACACAATTAACTTAATTTCACTTAAAGTGTGTAGGTGGAGCTTTTATTGCTTGTTTTTTACTGCCATCGACCGCCTACTGACTCCTCACTCACTACTGAGTAACACAGCTGAGTGCATCGCCCGCCTCTCAGCCTCATGAGACACAGCAGGTGGGGTGGGACAGTTTGCAGTTTGTCTAACAGCTAACAGAACTACCGGTACTCACACTGCTGAGTACCTCGCTGCCACAGGCAGTGGACAGGGAATTCCTCTTTTGCGGCTGAAAACGATGCTATGAGAGCGGTGAGAGTGAACCTAAACAGTAGTATGCACTAAACAGTAGTACATAAACACTAGTATGTACTAGTATAAGTAGTATTCTGTTGAGTTGCAGCTTGTGTCCCACACATTATACAGAGGCAAAGTCCCACCCCTTTTGGTGGACCACCATGTGACCTTATTTTCCCCCAAAGAAATATGTGCAGTGGTCAAAAGCAAGAGACATAATTATTTGTTCCCATTTGAATCGTGCCATGAATTACAGATAAGACGTTAAAAGATAATACCGCGCGTTGAGAAAGTTGCATTTTGTTGAAAAACCACTGAAGTATAAGACTGTGAAAATACGTTTCAGACTACACATCCAAATGTGGCGTCTCTCTGAAGCTCTGTGTTTGGTACCAGGATGTTCTCACAACAACAACAACGGGGTCTCGCTCGTTCTTTTGCTTACCGGCTGAGAGTCGCTGGATTAAAAAAAACACATTGGGTATGATAAGGTTACATTTGAGTCTGGAGAATAGCTTATCTTGGCTAGCTAGCTACTGTTATATAAGGGTTTGGAGCCCCTAAATCACACCAACACTAACTAAGCTACCTTGGCTAGCTAGCTACTAGCTACTACTCAAATCTTATGGATCCCTTCCTGAAATATTCCAGCCAATCAAATGGATATTTTCAGATTTATATCTGCACCAATCTTAAAAAAAAAAAAAACTCATTTTAAAAGTACTACTCAAATCTTATGGATCCCTTCCTGAAATATTCCAGCCAATCAAATGGATATTTTCAGATTTATATCTGCACCAATCTTAAAAAAAAACAAAAAAAAAAACTCATTTTAAAAGTGACTGCTACTGTGCATCACTTCCTTGTATGCTAAAAACACTTTGTGATACCAGTAAATGGAATGAAGTCATATCTACACTGAGACAAGACAAGTTTGGAGCCCCTAAATCACACCAACACTAACTAAGCTACCTTGGCTAGCTAGCTACTAGCTACTAGCTAGCCAAGGTAACTTAGTTGGTGTTGGTGTGATTTAGGGGCTCCAAGCCCTTTTGTCTAACTGGGAATGTTGTTACCAGCAGTGGTAGAAGTACTCAAAAATGTTTCTAGAGTAAAACAAAACAAAAAGCATTATCAGCCCAATTGACTTAATTCTACTAAAAGTGTGGCGGTGGAACTTTCTAACCTAGTATGATGCCGGATAGTTTAATGAATAATAATGATTTATATTTTAATGGTTAGAATCTGAGAGTCAACTCTGAATCTGCAACATGACAACATCACAATCTCTGTCTGGTAAATGTAGTCCTACAATGTTTTCCTTTGAAGTAGAAGTGCACAGTAAGTAGTATTCTGTTGAGTTGCATACATTTTTATTGGCTTTTTGGGGCCTTTTGTAAGTTATTTCGGGGTACAATGAGTAAGAATAGTAAGATAATATAATATTTCTCGTACCTAAACATCATCTAAACATCATCTTACCGGTGAAGTCAACTCCTGCTGTTTTTTTCCAGAACCAGAGTGTATTTCATCGGTGTCACCGTAAGGTAAATCGCTCAGGACCCAAAGGAAGCTCAGCGTCGAGTGTGAAGTTGTGTGCGTGAGCCAAGCAGCATCAGCACCATACACGCTGATCACTCGGTCCTTTTTACGAACGGGCATGTTTGGAACGTCGCACTGTACTCGTGCAAATAAACGAGTTACTGCAGGGACTCAGACGACGGGAAGGAGCTCCATGTGAGTCAGGTTTTTTTTGTCATACATTCACTATAATGTAAATACTCTTGCTCTCCCTCTCTGTGACCCACAACACACTCTCTCTCTGTCTCTCACACACACACACACACACACACACACACACACACACACACACACACACACTCACATGCACTCGGAGAAAGAGAGAGCCAGACACAAAGAGAAAACTGTACTTAGCCGAGCTCCTCCACCCTGTAATCCTTTTAAGCCAAACCAAGCCCGAACACCTGCAGTGAGAGAAACATGACCAAGTGCTCCGGGCTGCACAACCATCCAACGCCATTCGTACGTCACTGACGTTCCCCAACGGACGGCTGCTTGTGTGTTTTCCCAGGTCAGGTCACGATCTCTTTTCAAGAACCACAAATATCAGCTTCAGTTCTGGCAAGCGTGTGTGTGTTATGGATCTCATAAAAAAAAAAAAAAACTGCCGCTCACAGAGTGATGTGTAGATTTGTGTTTGACTGGGCACACGCACGTTTGTGCTCGTTTCTGTGTGAAAGACACTGTTGTCTCTGAAGTGAGACGACTCCGTGAGATTTTGAGGAGGAGGAGGAAGATGGGGAGGGGGGGTTATGGAGTATAATCACGCACAATTGGATCATTGAAAAAGCCCCGGGCCAACACTGACAAACACAGCTGCTTACTGACACAGTAAATCTACTGGATGACTCTCTGCCCTTCTCTGCCTGGCTTTCACACACACACACACACACACACTTGAAAGTGAGCATGTTTGAGGGTTTGAGCAGTGCCACTGGGCTGTCTCAGGTTGGATAATAACTCTTGGCCTGTCAGAGCAGAGTGCGAGCTGTCCAAAAAGCTGTCAACATCCCACTTACCCCTAAAACCAGCAGGACTATGGCCGACGCTTACGGGATCTTTGCCGGCAGTCTTCCCGACACACTTTAGCTGACACACGCTGTTATGGCTCCTGGAGTCGCACGCAGCCTCTCTTTACCGTAGCTGAGGGTTAAGAAACATATAGTTCGCACCATTGTCTTGGGGAAAGTTCATTCAGGTCAGTGGAGCCGGTTCCTTTCAGAGTAAAAGAAAGTTTTCCGAGCATTCTTGGAGAGAGAGGATTGTTTGGGAACAACTGGAGGAGCTCTTTCTGAATATTTCCCAGAACTATGGAACTAGAGGAACTAAACCACGGTTCCAACACATCTGAAGAACTGTGAAAAACTCACCAATGACGGATTAAAAAACAATTGCTCCGTCTAAAAAAATCGTATGAAATCTTATTTTTCGTTTATTCTCCTGTGAATATCCAGCAACGGCACTGCAGTGCAGAACCTGTTGAGGCGACTAAATTTCTTGGTTATGTTCAGGAAAGGATTGTGGTTTGGGTTAAAAGTTGAGTACGTAGGTTGTGCAACAAAAGTTAAGTTCACAAGGGACAAGAACAGTGGTCTCCGGGGTGAAAGTCCTCTGTCTGCACTGTTGCCGTTGTTCGCGCTGTTAGCACCGTTAGCTAGCGGCCGCCAGCTCAGACCATTTTAATCAGAGACATTTGCAGGCAGGAAGCAGGTACATAATTGAATTAGCATTTAACCCATCCTAAACATTTTAGGAGCAGTGGGCTGCTGTAAAGCGCCCGGGGGAAAGACATCGAGTACTAGAAGTTGTAGAAACTACTACCTGTAGTGCAGGGTCTTCCTGCCGTCAAAACACAGTCAAAGGTCAGGAGTTCCTCAAAAGGTTCTCGGCCCGCTGGGAGAGTTCCTGCTGTGGAAAAAAGAAAACCCTGTTAGATACTTAACTTTCAGACTAAACTTTGCTCCAGAGGAGGCGTTACCGCCTTAGTGATGCAGCAAAGAGAAGGTAAAAGAGAGTCGGACTCCACACTGTCCTCCCCTCATCCATCTGGTCAGCTTTACACTCTTTATTACGGAGGACGGAGGAACACGTAACTGTTTGATCTTAGTTGCCCTCGTCGTTGCGAGAACTCATAATAGTCTCTACTTTTTTCTGTGTGTGCGTATGTCATTAAATGATGTAACAATATTATGTATTTTTCCAAGGCCTGACCCCTCCCCCTCTCTGTATGTTTTTTTTTTTTATCCCCCTTCATCAAACCTCCTTCTGGCCACAGTCGGGGCACCAGATGAAAATATGAACTCGGAGAAAGAAGTTAATCTCCCACACAAACGCAGAGCGGAGGCTGTAACTCAATACAGCCTGCTTTGTGGGAGGCCGACTTGTCCTCATCTCGGAGAATTAATACAAGTTGTCCACTTGTGAGGAATGAGATTAAAATGTAGTTGGCTCTTATTAAACCCTGGGATGAACACAGAGGCACAAAGGATCTTGGTGAGAGGGTTAGAATGTGTATGTGTGTGTGTGTGTGTGTGTGTGTGTGTGTGTGTGGCGTACATTAGGGCGCAGTGTGTGTGCAGGGCGGGGGCTCGAGATTCCCAAGCAGGCCTTATTGGAGATGATTACTCTCATAAAACCTCTGCTCTCTAAATTGCCCCCTCCTCCTCCTCCTCCTCCCATCTGCAGTCTAAACACACTTAATCAAGCGCAGGTGTGTCCTGATGCGTTTACAGACAAATCGCTGACAGACACTCTTCCTCGGCAAAGCAAGAAAGGAAGAAGAGGCATCTTCTTCAAGTTGCGGATGACATATATGAATAAAAAAATACGTTTCACATATTGGTTTTCTTTTACTTTGCCGCCTAATTTTTTTCCTCTCCATCAATTCCTCCCCGCCCCCTCCTCTCTCTCTCTCTCTCTCTCCTCTCCCTCAGTCCTGTGTCTTAATTCACCAGCGGATCAGCCAGTGTTGGGGATCTGCGGGTTAATACGGTTACCGGGATAACAATCTCCCCCGCTGCATCGCTCCATGATAGATGGGCACAGTGTGTGTGTATGTGCTGAGTGATTGAGCAAGTGGGTGAGTGAGTGAGAGATAAAGTAAGCGGCGGCTGTGTAAAAAATGTGTGTGTGTGTGTGTGTCCACGAAGCGAGAGTGTGGAAGCAGTGGGGGCTGTGGTATCCGTCAGAGGAGAACAATGGCTTTTAAATGAATCTGGGAGGTCGTAAATCACACAAAGAGGGAGCCCAAATGCAGCGCTGATTGCCTGGACGTCAGAGTCGGCGGGACGACAGGAAGGAGCGAATGAACGAGAGAATGAGCGAGAGCCCCAGCGAGACACCTTGTTAACGCCTGAACAAAACGCCTCCATTAGGAACCAATGGCCTACTTATGCAAATGAGTCCACATACGCACGCTTCCTCTCCTGAAAGTTCTGTCCTTGGGAGGCACACGCAGTCAGTCAGTCAGGACAAATATAAATAAATCAAAGGACAAACACTCTTACGTTATATATTTGTCGGTGGGGGGCGGGGGGGGGGGGCAGACTGTATATAACAAAAGACGTAGTCATCATGACGTCGCAAGTTGGTTTGTGGACCGCTGTTTTGAAGCCTTGAGTTCAACGATTTCACCGTTGTGTTTTTTTTCACAACCAATGAACGGAAGTGACCATATCTGGAGTGCAGAGGAGTGAAACCAATGCTGGAGTGCCTTAAACCTGCATTCTCTCTACTGTCCATCAGGGGGCGACTCCTCTAGTTGTATAGAAGTCTATGAGAAAATGACTCTACTTCTCTCTTGATTTATTCCCTCAGTAAACATTGTAAACATGAGTTTATGGTCTCAATCTCTAGTTTCAAGTCTTCTTCAATACAGCATGATGTTCATTCAGTAAATTATGGTCCATTTAGAGTCAAACAGACCATAAAGCAGAGCATGCTTTAGGGCGGGGCTACAAGGTGATTGACAGGCCTCGACCATAGAGTTGTCCGTGTTTTCTTCTTACAACTTTAACCCCTTCACAGTGTGTTTTCACTTTATGAAAGTTAATTGTAACATTTTTGGTCGCCTAAAAATGTCTTGTTCAGTCGGTTGTACTTGGCTCCGCCCTCTCGTGTTCCTTCTGGTTGCAAAAAACAAGATGGCGACAACCAAAATGTGAAACTCGAGGCTTCAAAACCGTAGTCCACAGACCAACCGGTGACGTCACGGTGACTATGTCCACTTCTACGGTTTACGGACTCATTTTAAAACCCAACCATGATGTTTTTTACTGAACCAAACTAAAAAGTTTTGTTGCCTAAAACCCAAGCAAGTGTTTCTGTTTCCCGCCACCATGCGCTGGTCAAACCAGTATGTTAGAAAGTGGCGCCATGGGGTTTGACAAAGTGTCAGTATGTGGCGAGTTGGTTAAACCTGTGCTGACATCACACTTTTACCTGATACTGTTGATCTCTCCAAATAGTGAAAAATGTTGAGCTCTATAAACATTGACGTAAAAGACAAAGGTCTTGCCTAACTTGCAGTTGGTTGAATATATGTTTTTCTTAATCTCATATAATTTAAATTGGCCCGATAAAGATATAATTTCACCGTCACCGGTAATGTCTGTAGCTGTTACTGCACGTGTTAATACCGAGCAGTTGTAAATCATTAGAGCCATGCTTCATTATGGTTCACGGGAGTGTTGCCTCAGAGCGAGATGAGTGGTAGGCAGAGTGTAATTACAGGTATGTGGAGAGAAAACATGCAATTACAGATGTAGAGGAGGCATTTTGCACACTTTTTCAGCTGCTGTGTTGCGGAAGCTTGTTTATCTCTTCTCTCCTCTCCCATGTGGTGGAAACACAACAAGTTAATTTACTCCAGTACCGTAGTTAAGTACATTTTCAAGGTTCTTTTACTTGAGGTTAATATTTTTAAACGCCCATATACTTCTACTCCATATTTCAGCGGGACATATTGTACTTTTTACTTTGTGAATTAGAGTTACTAGTTATTTTACAGGTTGATATTTTAAAACATATGATGAACTTATGATGTACAAAGCATTGTTCAAGGTTAAATACCAACCTTTGTATTTTTCTGACTCTTAATAAAATCTGTCTAGTTATTTGTCATGTTTTAGATGTGAGAAATTTCCCTTTTAAACTCAAAGATGGCTTCATTTAAATAAAAGGTAAAATTATCCAATACTTCCCCGAAAAGTCTGTAAAGAATTTGTGCAGCAGAGATTTAGAAAAAAAGAAAAAGAAAGAAGATTATTTCATTTTTTTGTTAATCATCTCACGTTTCACCAGATTTGTAGTGTGACCCTTAGAAGGGGCCCGACCCCTAGGTTGGGAACCACTGGACTCAACTTTTTTTGTATTTTACATTATAACTGGCTCCACGTCAACCAGCTACAACAGTAAAATCCTGTTTACTTCAATGCATTAATATTAATAATTTTATAATGTCATCAGGGCCAATTTTTTTCTGCAGCACGAGTACTTTTATAATTTAAATACATTACTTCTTCTCTTTTAGCTCTGTTTTTGGTCTCTACCAACTCCTGAGGGGAAAATATCCCGACTTTTTAGCTGCTTCATGCTCCAAAATGTTCACCAGCTAGTGGCTCTCAGGTTAGTGAACAGGAGGTTCCTCCTCCGAAAGTGGCACAATGAGAGCATTGAGAGTGAACCAGAACAGTAAAGTTGAGGACCAGACAGATAAACAATGAGCTGAAAGTCACTTTAAAGTTCTTTAAAGCTGAGGGGAGCTGCACCGGGTGATAATTTACTGTTCGCTCAACACTATGAAAAACCCATTTCACATTTTTGATTATAGCCTCTTTAAGTAAGATATTTGTACATTAATTTATTGGTACTTTTAATTCAATATACTCGAGTACGTCTTCCACCACACACACACACACACAAATAAGAAATTATGCATTCAATTCAATATTTTATTCACAGCTTTTTTATAGTTGATGGAGAACAATATGTCGTTTAAGCATTTCTGTCTCTTATTGCTTCTGACTATCTTATACATTTCTTTTTTTTAAAACATGATGGAGATGGGTTTATATAGCAAATTAAACCAATGTTGAGTTAGTGTGAGTTCTAAGGTGACAATCTGAAATGTCCTCAAAGTCCTGGACTCTACCTGGGCTGTATAAAGAGACCTGGATACAGTGTGTCCAATTTAATTTTCTATGAAAATTGCTCAGTAAAAATATTTTACTTCCGAGCATTAAAATTACCCGACAGTCTTCTGCATCCATCCAGAGGCACACGAGCCTCGTTCTCATTCACATGAATGGAGTAAACGTAAAATGTAGTTTTGGTGAGGAACTTTAATACACATAGTTGTTTGAAGATGTTTTCACAGCAACGTGAATAGATATTAGAGCTGAATTATAAGCTATTTACAAAACCTCCAAGATGCTTATAATACATCATTAAAACTACCGATGACAAGCTTTTTTTCAATCAATAAAAATACAATCTTTTATTTCCTTATCATTTAAATTGTGTGTTTTTATAAAGAAAAAAACTCACTATAAATTACTATAACAAAGTAAAAGTATAACATTTAAAAAAAAAAAAAAACTTGATCAGGGATCTAAAACTTTTATTTTATCCCTTTTTTTCTTTTGTGCCGATCTGATCCGTGAGTTTTATGATCCGTTGCACTACAACTCAACAAAAATGATCCACTGAGTTACAGATGTCTCTTTCTCAATTTAAGTCTATGTGGGGGGAAAAGTATTTTTTAGGCCCGACGGTATCATAGTGGCCACTTTGTAAAATTTGGTTCAAAGCGAGACACTCTTCTTTGGGAGCTTGGTCTTGGTCAGCTGCCTTGTTAGTGGGCCTGCTCTCTCTTTAACACGTCTATATTTATGCCCCTTCCACCTCTCCTCTCCTCCATCTCTTTCCCGGCCCTGTTGTGTACTGTTGCAGTTAAATAACAACTGGCAGTGACCGGGGTCACTGTTAGGGGTCGAGGTCAGGTCACCTCATTTGGCCACCATGGTTTTGAGATGAGAGGGTCAAGGGGTCAAGGCCTCCTGGTTGGCGCTTCTTGCCTCGCCCTTTCTGTTTTGTGGGTAAAAGGAAAGAACAGGAATAGAGGAGAGAAAAGGAGTGGGTGAAAGTGAAGACACAAACGTAAACAGGTGTTAAACCATGGTCTTGTTTTTCTTTCTTTCTTTCTCTCCCGTCTCTGTCTCATTGTGTGAAGTTCGTACACGACTTACAACATGCCAAGAAGAGAAAAATGAACAAAACGATCAACTGTGCAACAACTGAGTTCTCCCCCCCCTCCCCCCCTCCCCTTTGCTGTAAACCATAATAGTGTGTAATGTGCAGGCTGATTAGGACTTTGACAGCAAGGTTCAGACCAGCCACCCAGACACTGAGGTTAGTTAGTCTGGGTTTTGTGGCCAGACTGTTTGGATGGGAATACCCTTCTGTTAGCTAAACCTAGGGTTGACCGCAAGTCACATTCCCACACACACTGTTTGGACACACACACACACACACACACACACACACACACACACACACACACACACACACACACACACACACACGAACATACACACCTGCTTCCAATAAACAACAATGTAACAAACTGAAACATACATTTCTAAGTTGCTCTTTCTGAGAGCAATCTGGTGTTTGAACTGCATATTTAAAAAATTTGTATTTATTTATTTTTAGGTCTTGTCATAAATACATGCTATAAAAGCACAAGGACAGTCGATGGCATGTGCGACCCCTTGAAACAGGTACGTGACAGCTGCTCTGTTCCTAGACAAATAGACAGTTGATCTGCAATCCGGCTCGGATCGCAATAAGAGTAAGGTAAATAAATAAAGTAAAAAATTCAACTAAAAATAGAAAAAAGTCAAATACAACAGCAAATTGTAAATACAAGAGTAAAAGTATGAATTGTATACGAAGTGAAAAAGTACACATGGAAGTGGAAGCAGTCGGGGGAACAGTCGGAGCAGTTGGTTCCCGCAAATTCTCTGTAATTTTTCTCTGACGCACACCCAAACACACCCACACAAACACACACACACACACGGAGAGAGAGAGACACACACACACACGGAGAGAGAGAGACACACACACGGAGAGAGACACGCAAACGCACACACACACGCACAATGTTTAGCATTTGGTGACGGGTTAGAAGGAGGCGTGACTGACCTCCTCAGGCATAATTAAGAGCCTAGGAGAGCAGAGCCTTTAGGCCTTTAGGCCAGCCGGGGGGCCCCAAGCCCAGACACACTCCCTCAGACGGCACTGTTTATGTTTCATTACAGCACAATTATATGTCGCATCACTCTCTCTCTCTCTCTCTCTCTCTCTCTCTCTCTCTCTCTGAGTCTTTTGTGTGTTTGCGCTTCTTGCTCTGAGAAGGATCAGAACAGAACAGTGTGTGCCCGACTCCACTGAGCAACAATATTTACCCCCCACACCCTCCTTCCCACCTCCATCTCCACCTCCAATCCTTATCACAGGTCAAACAAGCTGCAGAGAGGCCCCTTCACTCTGTTATACATACAGAGGACAGACAGGGGGGAGGGAGGAGGGGAGAAGGAGTGCAAGGAAAGAGAGACGAATATTACATGTATAACATAAATATATACAGGAGGGGTTGTACTGTACGAGGAGGAGGAGGAGCACAATGTATTTTACATTATAACTGGCTCCACGTCAACCAGCTACAACAGAAAAATCTTGCTGACTTAGAAGCATCAGTATCAATATTCGTATAATGTCATATATAATAATACATTTTAGGGGCCATATTTTCTGCAGCATGAGTACTTTTATAATTTAAATACATTACTTCTTCTTTTTTAGCTCTGTTTTTGGTCTCCACCAACTGCTGAGGGGAAAATATCCCCACTTTTTAGCTGCTAAATGCTCCACAATGTTCACCAGCTAGTGGCTCTCCGTATCTATCGACTGTTTGATGCTGGTCAGGTTAGTGAACAGGAGGTTCCTTCTCCGAAAGTGGCACAATGAGAGCATTGAGAGTGAACCAGAACAGTAAAGTTGAGGACCAGACAGATAAACAATGAGCTGAAAGTCACTTTAAAGTGTTTTAAAGCTGAGGGGAGCTGCACATCCAGGTGATACATACAGAGGACAGAAAAGGGGGAGGGAGGGGGAAAAAGAGAGAAGAATATTCCATACATAAAATAAATATATTATGGAAGTGTTACAGCCGAAGAAATGCAGCAGGAGTGGTTGTACTGTATGACAGCAGGAGGAGGAGGAGGAGGGGGAGGAGGAGGTGTGCCTTCCAGTAAGAGGTGGACAGTTCTTTTCCTCCGGCTCCCTCACTAAAACACCACAAAGGAAATGACTACACGTTTCAGGGAGTAGAGGTACACATTCAAAAATACACACTAATATACTTTTACCATACTTTCAGTTTAAGATGTTTTTTTATTTGTGACTTGAGTCTCAACTAATCTGAACGGATGTTTAATTGTGTAGCTCGGCAGTTTGGGGAGAAAAAAAGAACGCTTTCTTGCTGAGATGAGGAGATTGATACGATCTCGTATTTGTTTTCTAAAAAAATGAGGCCAGATCCAACAGGCGATTAGCTTAGCTTAGCATAAAGACTTCAGATTTGTGAAACCAAAGATGCTCGGTAACAAAAGTGATGCATTACAAGCTCCGCCATTGGTTTGAAATGGTAAACACTAACTGTCTCCTGAATGGGGCGTTTTCATGGTGTGTTTTTATAATTTTTACAATGTATTTTGTTTTATTTTGCTAACATTGCATATTTACACAGCTGACAGCCATATTTATCCTCGTGAAAAGTAGTTAGCTGCGGCGTTCGCCAACGTTAGCTGCCAGATCTCGCGAGTGTGTGTTGCTGAAGCAGAGAAAGGTCTGATTTGTGTGTTCAAAAAAATGCCATTTTAGTGTCAGAATGTTCAGAAGATATGTGGTTTGAGAAAAATAGGGTCCAATATTTACTTTGGTGACGATGGAGCAAAAGAATCGGTCATAATCTGTGTTGAAGTTAATAGACTCAGGACCTGCCGCTGGTCTCCGAAAGAGGACTGGACACAGGAAAACAGGAACAAGAACAGGAAGCTGACTCTCAGTCAGGCGTCTCTGTTCTGAACTGTCTCTATTAAAACGTTGTTATGTGCTGGAACAATTTTTAATTTGGTGACTCGGTGGAGTCTCGCGGTGACAAGACTCCTGGAAGTCACTGGCAAAATTATTTTACCAGATAGCTGCACTCTTATCTGCAATAGGACTTTGATACATGAAAAAAAAAGCTGACTTACTGTAACCATAGAAGTGGACGTAGTCACCTTGACGTCACGTTTGTGGTTTGTGGAACACCGTTTTGAAGCCCTGAGTTAGTCATTTTGGTCGTCTCCATCTTGGTTTTTGTCAGTCGCCATCTTGGATTTTTGCAACCAGAAGTGAGGCGAGATGGTGAAGCTCAGTACAAACGAACGCTGACACTTTAAGCGACCAAAAATGTGAAAACACACTGTGAAAAGTTCCAGACCAGACAAACGCTGTGGTAGCGACCAGTCATTTTCTCATAGATTTCTATGCAACCTGAGGAGTCTCCCCCTGATGGACATAGGCGAGAATGCAGGTTCAAGACACTTTTTAGACCGGGAGGTTGCAGCCTGAATGGAACATGATTATTCAGGTCTTATATACGTATAACATATATTCTATATATATATATATATATATATATATATATATATATATATATATATCTACAGACAAAAATATGTTTGATTCCTTCTCAATTGTCCAGTTGGAACTTAAGAACATTAAGAACATAAGAGTGCAGCCTTTAAAAGATGCTGTTCTCGTGGGGCTGGTGGGGGACTGATGAAGAACCAGGGAGAACAAGAGGGGCATGAAAATGTGCAGTCCTTACCTGAGGATACTGAGGAGTAATTAGAGGCTTTTAAATCAATATTTAGTGATTCATGGTTGTCTAGATAGCCTGCCAGGACAGACACTGTGTTAACCCCAGTCATGACCAGAGGGCACAAACTATAAGTACACACCCACTGAAACTCACCACAGTGGCGACACGGCAACAGGAAAACACACACACACAACACACACACACATTGTTGGTAAACCATTTACATCCATTCACAAGCTGTGTGTTGATTTGATTTTTAAAAAAAAAAGAATGGTGGGAAAGGTCGAGACCTTCACCACGGAGAGACACCGCGATCCGCGCACATGAGTCAACCAACCACAGGAGGCCTCATCGGCTGATATAATCCAGTCTGCGATCTAACCTGCAGCGGGGGGGCGCGTGAAGGAGAGGATCGTGATTCCCGGTCCTGCGCTCGACTTTTTCTTGTGGCTTATCTTGAACAGCGGGACAGACGTTGTGACCTTTTTATTTGCTCCTGTCTCCTTCTCCTTGCATCGGAATCGCTGGTGTCATCCTACCTGCGATTTGGGTTGTCGTCTGGTTTATTTCCATCCCCCCCTCTCTTTTACCATTTCCTTTGAGAACAGGAAAGCCCCTTCAGACCAACAGTCCGTCCATCCAATACTCTCGCTCTCCCTCTCTCTCTCTCTGTCTGTGTCTCGGTACAGCAGGCTATGTAAACACATCGGGTGGACTACAGCTGGCGTGGAAGGGGAGCAGTGGGACGTAGTGTGTCGGTGTGTACATATTTATGTGAGAGCATGGTAGAATTAGGAGGAGACGTGGTGGAGTTTGGGGGTATTGGATGGCTCATTAAGTCAGTGTGTGTGTGTGTGTGTGAGGGTGTGTGTGTGTGTGTGTGGGTGTGTGTGTGGATGGCAGACACCGGTGCACAGGAAAACGGGAGTTGGCCTGAGACCTACCCAATCGAAGAATGTGTTAAATCAAAGTCGTGCTGTTGACCACTTGTGTGTATTTTTAGCATGTTTAACATTGAATTGTGTGTGTGTGTGTGTGTGTGTATGTGTGTGTGTGTGTGTGTGTGTGTGCGTGTGCGTGTATCGGCATGCCTCTCTGCGCAGTCCCACAAATTTAGTGTTTTCAGAAGGAAATACCTTGACAGGTTTTTGGAACACCCGCCTGTGTACCTCCCCGCTCCTCCATCTCCCACTTTCCTCTCCCACTCTTTTTTTTTCTTCTCCTCCTTCCTTTGGTGTAGTTTTTGGTGTTATTTTACACTCACACACACCCTTCCTCTGGCTTAGAGCAACACACACTCCCTCCCTCATCACCAGCGTTGTGTAACTGCCATTTGGGTGATCAGGAAAAACCTTTTGGAGGATGAAATGAGAAACGATTTTGAATCTCATTCTGTGATGGTCTTTCGTCGCTGGTTATGTCACCGTCACATCCTGAAAAGACAAAGTTTTTCTAAATACCTACAAGGATCGTTGGCATCATTAGTGGTATTCATTTGAAAAACGTTCTGGTATGCAAGTATGCAAGTATGCAAATATA
Source organism: Ophiodon elongatus (assembly GCA_016806645.1). Taxonomy (NCBI): domain Eukaryota; kingdom Metazoa; phylum Chordata; class Actinopteri; order Perciformes; family Hexagrammidae; genus Ophiodon; species Ophiodon elongatus. The sequence goes on from JACSYO010002163.1 coordinate 1,946,564, forward strand.
GATGAACGTGTCCGTACTGGTTGCAGACTCATTCCTCTTCCCACGCCCCTTTTCTTTCTCACTTTCCCTCCTACAACTAATTTTTTTTTCATATTTTCATACAATCAGTGTTGACAGTTTAACAGCAGAGAGAAACGCTCTCTCACGTTTGTCAGCGATAGATGTGCCGATGTCCCGTAATGATGAAAGGTGACATTCCACAGAGACAGGAAGCGTCGCTTAAAAGGCCACAGGAAACAGGAAGTAACCAAGGATGCGCTTTACAAGTCCCTTACTCGCGGGCCCGCTCATGAGGAGACTTCAGAGGTGGTCGTGTGTGAGGGTGAACGCAAAGGCAGAAATAAATAGGGGGAAAACTCGGATCGAAGTCCTCGGCGAGATGAAGATGAGGAGTGTGTGTGCTGACAAGCACAGCAGAACAGGTGTGGAGAGAGAGAGAGAGAAAGAGAGAGAGAGAGAGAGAGAGAGAGTCTATAACTAGTTTTGTGTTGAAAGGTCAAAGTCAGGCCTCGGATTTGAAATTGAAATGAAGTGTTGGTTTGGCACGGTTCCCACCTCGGTACTCTATGGAAAGAGTGTGTGTGTGTGTGTGTGTGTGTGTGTGTGTGTGTGTGTGTGTGTGTGTGCAGCAAAACAGCAGCTGTGTACACAGTTGTTTTTTTATAAATTGTGTGCTTGGATTTGTTACACAAATATGTTTAGTAAAAACACTTAATTTTACACATAGTACAGTATAATGGTCAGGGCAGCGTTTCTACCCGTCTCAAGAGATCCAGTACTGTTACCTCCATTAGTGTGTATTTGCGTCACACGAGTCTTGTGAGCAGGTTGACCAGTTCGTTCATGAATGGCCCAACAGTAGTACACTGATATAGAGACGTTACTCAGATCGGGATGGTCTCATCCAGCATTCGTAGCAAGAACCTACGAAAATATTATGCACCGTAATTCTTAGATATTCCACGAAATGTTTTCGCATGTTATCTTGAACGAGGAAGTATAAATACCACAAAAGCCCACACAGGGCGGACGGAAGTGGAGGTGGACGGGTCCAACAAACAGCAATCTTTCAGCCGGGAGACCGCTGTTTGTTCCGAGAAGTCCACGTCAATGTTTTTGTCACGTAACTTGCGCACTTCTGTGGTTATTTTAACCCAAACGACGATCTTTTCCAAAAACCCAACTTAAGTGGTTTTTTTTGCCTGAAACCTAAACTGAGACATGTAATGCTGCCACTAGAATGAGATGTGAACAGCTGATTTAGTGAAACCATAGACTGAACATAAGAAGTGGACGTAGTCACCTTTCCCTGTGACCTTCACCAGGAGGGTTTGTGAAGCGCTCGGTATGAGAGCAGCTCCTGCAGGTCTGAGGTTCTTTGTGGATCGTATCCTGGATGGATGGGTGATGCGGCTCTTCAAGTCTTTAGCTTTCACTCGACATGATGACTCATATTGTACAGTCATAAAACAGTGGATCAGTTTGGAGTTTTTGTGACTAATGTATTCATTGTTTTACCGGTGTTTCTTTCACAGGTCTTTGTGACCAAAAAGCTTCGATAATGTATTTGGTGCAGTGAAGAGTGGATTTGTTTTTCCACATTCCTGTTCCTCATTGCTCCAAAACTCTGCCAGAACTAGAATATTTTACAGTTTGTTAGCAAAGCAAAGCATTGTCGGAATCATACTGGACATAAAGTACGGATCAATGTATAAATAGCGGAATAGTCGTAGGGGAGGCAGTTTCAAAAGTTATGACATTTAAGGCATTTTGTTTTCGGGTTGTCCTGTCCATTCTCACGCGATATCTCGGGGATGCCTTGAAGGAATTTCTTCAAATTTGGAGCAAACGTCCACCTGAATGAACTGATTTGATTTTTTAGGTCAAAGGTCACTGTGACCTCACGTCTCTCCCATACTCACGATATCTTGGGTAACGCCTTAAGCAAATCTGTTTGGCATAAATTAACAGTTTTTTTAAATTTGGTGGTAAAAGGTCACTTTGACCTCACAAAACCGAGGCAAAGGCGAAAAGAGGGACCACAGATTTCTTCGCTTGGATCGCCGACGAGGTCGAACTGTCGCTCAGAGTCATGTGATCGGGGCGTGACGAATCAGGGGAGGACACGTCGTGACTGCTAAGACCCAATCAAGTAGCGAACGCGGGTGTCTATATCATCGTTTCCAAACTTCTCCATTTATACTCGTCCACACAAAGACGTAACACCGGAGTTTTCAAACATATCCGTCTTCGGCAGCGTTTCCAAACTCCTCCGTTTTCGGTGCTCTAAAACTCCGGCATAGTGTGGCTGCTCAGTGTGAACATAGACCGTAGAATACCACGGTTAACCTCACTTTTTAATCAAATGTTCATTCAAGGCACAACAAATTATCAATACTGAAAGAAAAAGTTATAATGCTCTCCATTTGATAGATAGTTCACACATACAATTTGTAAATGTAGACAAAGGATTAGTGGATGTGAAGTGTAAGAAATGTCATGTGCATGTGATATGTCCACTAATAATGGCGCTAATGTGAAACATCATCTGCTCAGAAACCGGTTTGTGAAGATCATAAGCATCTCTTTTATACTTCGGAGTCAATGTTCTATTTTATAAGTGTAATAACGTATTTCTTTATCAAAGCAGGCTGGAATCTATTTCTCTGCTAAACTGCCCTGCAGAAGACTGTGAGTAACATGAGTAAGGGCTACTTCAAAACGCTTCAGGAAACATCCTCGATGTCTCACAACAACGTGAAGAGGTTTTCTGCTCTTACTTCCTCGTGTCAGGTTTTATCACCCGGCAACTTAAAGGCAGCTTCAGTCTTCTTCCTCCAGTTCTCCATGATGACGGAGTGTCATTCATGCAGACAGAGAAAAACAACATTAATGTGAATAATCAAGCTGAGGATAATTTCCATAAAAAAAAAATATATATATATATTAATGTCACACCTGAAATTGACAATTACTCACTAACAACTTTTCTCAAATTCTTAAATTTTTCCGTGGGCTTCCCCAGCTTGAACCAGTCTGAGAGTGATAGCGCCGCTCTGGGACTGACGGTGGGAGACAGAAGTGCTGTCAAGCAGTGGATGGACAGCACAGGGTGAAACTTGGAGGGTGGGGGGGGGGGGGTGGCAGCCTGCCAAAGCCCAGCGTATAGGGCAGAGTGGTGTCCTTCCCCAGCTCCCCCGTGGAGGGCACCAGCCCGTATTCCGAACATCCGCTGTCCCAGTACCCTCTACTGCTGCCGGGCCACTTTTCCCTCCCCACTCACCTCAGCTGGTCCTCCATTCTCCCCCTCAATTGCTCCCTGTTTCTCTCTCCCCAGTAGAAAAACAACTCTGCGCCAAACAGAAGAAGGAGATTGTGTCAATTAAATGGTATGTGCAGTACGCCACAAATCACACGCACATGTTCTGCACTCACAACCACCCCCCACCCCCCACCACCACCACCATCTATTTTCTCTTCCTCTATCTCTCTCTCTCTCTATACGTTAGACGGAGCCACAGAGTTTTATGGCTCATGTGTGTTGTGACAGTGTGAAAGGCACAGGAAGGAAAGGCCGCGCTTCCTCTGATGCTCCTGCTGCTGTGGGCCAGAGGAGATAAGAACGCACACACACACGCACACACACACACACGCAGCCGTGAACAAACAATCACAACACAGATCCATGCTGCCTGCACCAACACCCCCTCCCTCTCTACCTCCCCCTGCAGATCAGCCTCCACGTGGTTCTGGCATTAACAAACCCTCTGTACCCCTCCTCCCCTCCCCCTTCTCCCTCTTCCCCACCCATCACCACCTCACACGTTTTGGGTTTGTTCTCATCTCCACAGTATGCACTCCCCGAGTCCAACTCAAAGTGTCTGAATTGACGGCGCTGGACGAACGGCGGAGGCCGTTTCTAACAGACAAATAATCGTTGCTCAAATTAACGCTGAACTATCCGGCTTGCCGATGCAAAGCAGTCACTGCTCTGCTATAACGTAGCCGTTGTAGTCAGAGGCGGTGTAGCGAGCTAAGCTAGCAGTTATGTTGCATTAAATGAAGCTTCACTAGGCTGAAGCTACAGGACCATAAAAGTTGCTTCTTTTTCCTTTTTTTTTACCTTGAACCGACTTCATTCCAGGTCAATCCTATTAATATAAAATATATAATATGATGTGAATACATATAGACCAAATATAAATGACATAAAAGTTAATAATAATATAAATGATCATGTATATTGTATATTCAACTTCCAATTCACACTTAATTATTACATCCATGGACAATCATATACCATAGAAATATAATGTACAGTTTATGACACTGTAGATTCTAATATAATTAAACACTGTACGTTCGTGGCCGAGACCTTTCTATTTAGCAAACACAAATTTGTGTAAAGAGAGGCGAAGTCCCGTCCCTTCCTTATTTCGGAAAACAAATATGCACTGTTAGAGAGAAATACATTTTTATCCTGTTTGAAATGTACAATGAATTACACACATCATGTTTTACAAAAATACTTTTGCACATTGAGAAAGTTAAAATTGTTGAAGTATAAAACTGTGAAAATACGTAATTAGAAAGAAGACATCTCTCTCTCTGAAGTTACTTGTTTCGTAACAGGATGTTCTGACAACAACAACGAGGTCTCGATCGTTCTTTTGCTTCCTTTTTCTTTTTGCTTCTTGGTAAAGAGTCGCTGGATAAAAACACATCAGTTTCACACAAAACAAAGTAATACTACCACAAACTGAGACTATCTTTACGAGCAAAATTTAACTTGACAAACATCCGATGTGTAATTTACAATGTAAACGGTGTAAAAAAAATATACTTGGCCATCGACTAAAGTACATGATTTTCTCCAGAATCAGGTCCCATGGGTTCCACCTGAAGGGGAGGAGCTTCGCCTCTTTATTCCCTGCAGCGGAGTCATTTTAGGGTTAAGGTTACGAACCGCTCGCTGTCTGATCTGGAGCAGTTTTATTTCAGAGCGCAGCAGAAAGCCCCGCTGCGTTTGAGCTTCAGAAACGCTTGTGTGGAGGCGACCTCACTACTTGATCAATAAAAGAGCTAAGCTACTGAAAAGCAGTTTGACTCGGAAAACAGCGACACCACCGAGAAATTGAGTTAAATTAGTTCCGCTGCTACTTGCTGCCAACGCTGGTCAAAGGGAAGTGTCCTCTAATTCCTTTCATTGCTTTGTTAATGTGCGTGTACAGAAGAAAAAGCAGTAATATGTGTAGAACTTCCTGGAAAGTGTATATGCTGTGCTTTCCAGGGTGAGAGTGTGTGTCTGTGTTATTTTCTGTGTGTGTGTGTGTCCGCTGACGTAAGCCCCTCTATCTGATGATGCCCTTCTAATCCCCACAGTGATGTGTCATGAATATGGAGTTTAAGACTCAAATCCCCAGGGATACACAGGCTATAGATAGCTTGCTTCTTCCACACACAGACACACACCTACACACACACACCTTCAGCAGCAGTCCCACTCAGCGTACACACCGCCGCTGACCCTTGTGACGTTGAAGGAGCAGAACAGGGAGAGGCCAGGAAGAGGTGATGGAGATGAAAGTAACCGAGTCAGAAGAATTTCAATGGACGGAGGAAATAACTGAGGAATGCAGAAAATATAGAATGCGGTTGCGGAGCTGCTGATTGGCCGTTAGATTTAAAGAATCACAACTCTCTCATTTTTGTAGCCTAAGCCATCTTGGAATAATAACAACGTGTCCACCCTCCAACTGAGATCGGTGAACATCATAATCATCACCATGTATATGTATATATATATATATATATATATATATATATATACTATCAAGAAAGCAAACACGGGACTTTCATCCAGGAGACCACTTTTCGTATCCCTTGCGCGTGAGTCGCTAATCAGGTGACTCGTTTGTCACTCTGTAGTCATGTGAGTTGTTAGTGTCGTTAGTCACGTGACTCGTTACTCAGTCAAGTTAACATCAACCGCACTCTTTTCTTAAAATTAACTAAGTGGTTTTGTAGCTTAAACCTAAACCTCCTGTGAAGATGACAGTTTTACATGTAACGTGTGTGTATATTGACACGCCGTCACTGACTCGTCCAAAACTGACGCTAGAGGGGTCCCTGCTTTATGGTCTGTTTGAGTCTAAATGGACCATAATTTACTAAATGAACATCATGCTGTATTGAAGAAGACTTGAAACTAGAGATTGAGACCATAAACTCATGTTTACAATGTTTACTGAGGGAATAAATCAAGAGAGAAGTAGAGTCATTTTCTCATAGACTTCTATACAACCAGAGGAGTCGCCCCCTGATGGACAGTAGAGAGAATGCAGCTTTAAGAAACCTGAACATTGGCTTCATTTATGAGAAACACAGGTTGCCACCTGGTTTAACCTCCACATGAATCAACTCAGCAATTACTTTTTTCGGTACAATGTTATCAGAACTAATATAAATATAACCACAACCATGATAATTACACTCGAGCTGCAATAAACCTGAATTATGCTTGAAAATCAAATGGAGCAGTATCAAACAAAACAAAAAATGTGCGTGGTACCATTCCACCATATGATTACGATTTAAGGTTGCAATCAAACCATTTAGGTCACAAATAGCGGAGAAATTACCAGCTTGTGTGAATTTGCTTGCGTGTGCACGTGTATGAATGTGCGGTATGAATTTGGTAAGTGGGCTTCGAGGTACTGGAAGCTCTTTATCTTTTATTGAAAGCAGTTATCTGGAAGTGTGATTTCTCAGGTTATTGTGGCCTGGAACACACACAGACACAGATGCGTACTAAAGGTGATAAAAAGATGTAGTATAATCACACTCTCTGCCTTACCCTGACACACACAAACGTATTCCACCACGCCCCGAAAGCTTTGCCAACCCATATGGCTCGAGGATAATAAACCGAACAGCCAGCAACACGTCTCCTGTGCTCCCGAGCCAAGCAAGCCAAAGGAATGCACATCCCTCCAGTTTACTCCCCTCCCTTTATTCTTCCTCCCCTCCTCTGTCTGTTTGTCATTCTCCCTTCCTCTCCTGCTCGACTCCGAGCCATCGGGTGAGGTGAAGGCCCCCCCCCCACCCCTTTTTTTAAAAGCGAAGTTGTCTGAGTGCACGTTGGCACCCGAGAGTGTGTGTGCTTGTGTTTGACCGCGGTGTGCCAAAGAAACCAGTCCGACGACGCGTCTGCGAGGTTGCTTGCCCTCGGAGTGGAGGGGAAGAGGGCAAGTTGGGTTTGGGGGGGTGGGGAGAAGGAGAGAGAGGAGAGTGTGAGGATGAAATGCAAGGAAAAAAATAACCAGCGATGCGAAGGGTAGGAGGGAGGGATGGGACGGTGAGGAAGGGGAGAAAGTTTTGCAGCATCTCCCTTGAAATCTCTCAAATACCAAATATAAATGTGATCAAACACACCTCTTACCCCCCTCCAACTCCCTTTGCTACTTCCTCCATTTGCTAACCCCCCCTCCCTCCCCCCCCCCACACACACACACACACACTCCCCGTTTGCTCTTCTCCTTCTGGGCCTCCCACCTCTCTGTGCTGCAGTGGGACAACCAGCGACAGGCCTGCGGCAGGAGCGCTAAGCCCGGGCCTGGATTTGGAGCGCGGCAGCTCTCGGTTGAGCGAGATCCAGGCCCCCCCCACCCCCACCTTGAGGGCTGAAGGGGGTGGGGGGGGCAGGAGAGAGTGGGAGGAGAGCAGAGGCAGCGAGCAGCACAGTTCTGGATCACCTTCAAAGAGCTCCAATCCCAACGGAGAGACCGGATTCCTCTGCGGAGAGAGGGAGAGGGGGAGAGAGAAAAGGGGGAGTGTATGGTGGGAGAGAGAGAGAGAGACACGGGAGGCAAGGAGAAAGTGTGAAAAGAGAAAAGGAAAGAAGTGGTTTGGGTTATAACTTCTTTCCCACTCTTTGACTCACCCTCTCTCGCTCCCTCCCTCCCTTTTCCTCCCTCTGCACGGCGTGCATGCACTTGCCCTTCATACTGCCCTGTGCTGAGATGATCTATCTGTGTGCTGGAGCAGGGAGACATGGGAAATCTGCCCCTGCACAAAGGCGTCGTTGTGCCTCCCTGGAGCTTCCTTTAGGGGGCCGGCATGTGTGCATGTATGCGCCCGTGTTTGTGTGTGTGTGTGACAAGGATGAGTAGGAGTTTACCTTCTCGCCCCCCCCCCCACTCCCCGACCCTCCAGAAGGTTCTCCAAAAAAGCCAAGGACGCTGCCACCGAGGCGTCTCATTCTTGTGCACGTGGCGAATGACTTTCAAGCTCTGCACCTATAAGCCTCTTAAAGAAAAAAAAGTGTGTGACAATTCGAGAAAGCCTTTGGATTTCGTTCAGCATTTTCCCGATTTGTGAATTTGGGGCAGATTTTATGGTTTTGTGTACCAGTGTGTGTGCGTGCGTGTGTGTTTCCGCGTGTGCATCAGTGACAGACCTTCATCCTGAGTCTGGGTCAGCAGTTTGTTTAGCATCAATTAGAGGCTCTGTGTTCCTCAACGCAAGCGTGAAGGGAGAATTAACGTGCAGTGGCACATTCCCACCAGCGCCATATATATATATATATATATATATATATATATATATAAATATAACACACGGCGCCTCAGCTGGAACAGTGCTAGCGCATGTCTTTGTGCGTACGTATGAGTGCGCGCGTGCATAAGTGAATGATTCAAATTCAGAAAAGTGCTCTTTACTTATCCATTTTTTTCCTCCTCCTCGGTCTTCTTACTTTTCCTCTCCTCCTCTCGCTCAAGGACTATGGTCTGACCACAGCCATTTCCCTTTTGCCTCTGCTTTGCCTAGCAACACACAGCACATAGTTTCCATAGAACATGCGTTTAACGGGATGAAAGATATATAGATACTGGAGAAAGTCTCTTGTAAAGACAACTGGGTCTAAAGATTTCCTGCTCGGCTCACAGACGAAGTCTGAAAAACACATGTTCAGTGGCTTTAGTGCAGACTTTTCTCTTAAAGGCATGTAGTGGAAGACGATATACACGACACGGACGCTGAAACGTGGCTAATATCATCCTGACAGCAACAATAAATACAGCGTATGGTTATGATAAATGAAACACCAACGTGATTACTTTGCCTTGTGGTGGTGGGTTGTGTTTTTATTGTCGTGGTTTTGGTTCCAGTCTTTTTCACAGAGAGTAATCATTGCTGAACAGAGAGATTCAAAGTGATTATAATTTGAACCCTCCAGTCGTTCTGAAGCTGTAAAGGAGCTCATGGGAGCCACTGCATCGGTTTGGAAATGTGGTGATAGCTTGACCCGGCTAATTCAGGGCAGAGCCCAGTCCGGCTCGACTGCAAGAAAAAAGCTTGTTTAGTCGTCGAAGACAATATTTTATTGTCTTTTAATTTAATAATCTCTTTTTCTCTGTTAAAGTAAATTTCCAATGAGGAAAAGTACATTTTCCTCATTGTAACAGAAACACAGAGACGGATGAAAGTTTGAAAGTCATCTCTAATGCAGATTTCACTCGTAGACATAAAGGCACTAACTAGAGCCATATAGGGTTCTTCAGCTTGTCCTCATAGGTGAACCCTTTTTTTGGTTCCAGGTGAAACTTTTTGTTAAGGTTCCACCTGGAACCCTTTCAGAGGGTTCTACCTAGAACCATCTGAGAACGGTTCCAAATGGAACCCCCTATGGTGTAATGGTTCCACCCAGAACCTTTTCTGAAGGTTATATCCAGAAGCTTTCCAAATTCCAAGGAGTGCTAACAAGAACCCACCCAGGGGGTTCTACCAAGAACCTTGAATATCCCAATTATATCATGTACAGCCTACCAAGAAGGTTCTACCAAGAACCCTTTTATATTCCAAGTGTTTAATCTAGACCATACCTCGGGGGTTCTGCCGACAACGTTTTTTGTGTTCCAAGGGTATAGAATCCACCCAGGGGGTTCTATTTAGAACCCTTTTATATTCCAAGGGTTTGGTTGATGTTGTGCAGTGCAACACGTAACAATCCTCATTCACAATCAGAGATTTTGGGGGTGTTTGTTCTGCGTTGTGGACGTTCCCTTCAGCAATCCTTTGAAGAACTCTTTCTTCCAAAAAGTTTTTGGGGATAAAAAGGGTTCTTAAATGGAACTATAGTCTTAAAAATAACCTTTTAAAAAGCCATTTCTTCAACAAAAAAGTGGTTCTTCAGAACCTCAACCCTTCAGAAAAAAAAACTTTTGTCACCCTTATTTCTAAGAGTGTACCATTGCAAAGGTTCTGCCTTTCCCATTAGATTTTTTTTATGTTCTTCATAACAATCTGTCAAATAAAGTCAAACTTAGCCAGTTGCAACTTGTTGACTCGTAGCGTGTCTCAGTCTGTCTTTCTAGTTTTGATTTTTAAGCCTATATTTAACACTCACATGCGTGTTCAGTATTATTTATATTTTAGATTTGAACTGCCCTCGGGTTCTGTTGGCCTCGTGCCAGACGGCAGTTCTTAAATACCTTCATGTACTGCACATTTGGATAGGATCATGTGGTGGTATATTATATTATTATGTTATTAGCAACTTTTTCTAAAAGCAAAGTCGGTGTCGTGCTCTTCGAATCACTTCGAAGCATCAACACGGCCCGACGTGTTAATGGAGCCATTGTATTCTGTGAAAACTGCTTGCGAAGAAAGACATGCATCATTCACGATCAAAAGTATTATGTTGGAAGTGATTAGAACACGCCGAACCCTTTTAGGGATTATTAGATTGAATTCACGCCAGAAAAACGTACCGCACACAGGCACGACGTGGCCAGAACCCTTCAGTTCGGCACTTCTTATGTCGCTCCTTTACTTTGATTACACCTCCTGCATAAATATGGAATTAAGTTTCATTTATTTTGTGCCCCCCTTTTTATGTTCTTTGATGGGGGATGGATGTCAGTGGGCCTCAGCCAGGAGGAAGGTTTCCTGGCTTTGCCAAGGTATGCCCTCCTCCCTCCCTCCCTCCCTCCCTCCCTCTCATGTGGAGCGAGGCTCTACACTCGCTTGTAAATAGTGAGATAAGTGTGGTTTACCCGTAGCTAGGGTGTAAGGTGCACTCAGCACCGCCCTGACATGTCTGTGCCAAAGCCCAACGGGGGTGTAATTACCTGAGACTGGGTCAGCACTTTACCCTGGGTAAAAAATACCTGCCTACTAATAGAAGGGGAATAGAGAGGGCAGCTCCATGCAAGGGGAGGAGGGTTGTCTTCACACATCCAAGCTCCTCCGTGTTGGGCAATGCCTCTCGTAGTTTAGCGGCGTCACATAGGACTCCCAGACAACACCTCTTCTGCTCTACATGGCTGCGATGGTCTGACCCACTAAACACTTTCCACTTCTCTTCCTCCAACTGCAGCCCACTTCCAGTCCAGTACAGCACAGCTCCTGTACCTCCCTGTATCCAACACATCTGTCTCTCTGCCCTCTCCGAGTCAAGGACGGAGAGACCGAGGGCCCCGCAAACCAACCGGGGTGGCGGAGAGAAGCTTGTGTCAATTAAACGGTGCACGCTTATGCCGCAAATCGCAGACACATGTTCTCCTCTCCCCCTCCTCTCTCCCTCCTCTCTCCCTGTGGCTGCTGCCGCTCTCGTCTTCACCGGCCTAATGTAGTGTAATCATCCTCATTACCTAATGAGAGCCTACTGCACACACTCTACCCTCCTACACATGTGCGTAAAGAGCAGTCGCACGCTCACGTCGAACGGTATGGCGGACGCAACGCGCAACCGTCCGCGGCTACGCCACAGTTATCAACAGAGGGTGGTGCTCATTGCCACAACACTGTAAAGCCTCTAATGCCACAGTAATACTATTGTAGTTTGTATCATCAACAGGACGGTGAGCGCTGAATTAGGCTGGCAGCTGGGGCGGGGAGAAACCCCCTCATTAGCTCCCTTCAATGTATCTACTTCTCCTAATCTCTTACAATAACATAATCTCTTTAAAAGTGCTGCAGCTTAAATCCAATCTGCCTAAAACCTGACACGTGATTGAGGTCAATCCTCAGTAAACCTCAAACTGTGGGGTCTCCCCCCCCGCCCTCCCTCCACCCGTTTTAGGCTTACAGTACAGTGTGTGCAGGTATTGCATCAGCAGATTGTGCTCATGCAACGTTCTTAGCTATACCTACAAAAACTAATGCACTGTAATTTGTATCCATATCCCACCAAATCAACTCCTATGTGATCGTGAACTAGACCACAGGGCGGGTCAACGTTGATTTATTTGTCAAGTAACGGCGTACTTCAGGAATGGCAATTCCGTAGTTATTTGAACCCAAACCACAATTTTTTCCTCAACCTAACTAAGTCGTTTTGTTGCCTAAACTTAACTAAGTTGTTTCCGGTGGAGACGGAAGTTTATTTTGAAAAGACGTTATGCATGTAACTTTTCGCAAGATGTCATGTTGGAGGATGAGTCATAGATATCCCACAAAATCAATTCCTATGTAATCCATGTAATCATGAACTAGACCACAGGCAAACAAAAAATGGCCTTTCACCCAGGAGGCTGCTGTTCGTTCCCCGTGTGGAACGAGAAGTTAACGGTGATTTATTCGTCATGTAACTTTCGTACTTAAGTAACGTACTTCTGTAGGTATTTTAAGCCGAACGACGATTTTTTCCTAAACCTAACTAAGTAGTTTCCTGTGAAAACGGGAAAAAAACTGTATGCATTGAACGAACAGAAATTGACACGTGTTGCTGGACTTTTGGAGGAAAACGCACAAAAAAATGAGTAGTAAATTGTTGTATGAGGAAACATTGCATCGTTTGTATCTACGAAAGTAATTAAAGTTAAATGTATATCCCACAAAATCATTTCATATTTATGCCACGTAATCACAAACAAGTAAGTTTGAAAAGCAACAACACAACATTGATTTATTCGTCACAAAACTTACTTCAGTAGTTATTTTTATCCAAACTACGATAATTCTCTAAACCTAACTGAGTTGTTTCCTGTGAAGGTGGAAGTTTATTTTGAAAAGACCGTATGCGTGTAACTAGCAGAAACTGACACGTGTTGCTGGATTTGTTTTTGTAGGAACGCGCGCAAAATATGAGAAGTGATTCCATTCTGAGTGCAGAGCGTTGCACAGAATATCCGTCCGTATGTTTTACAGGGATTCAGACACTCATCTCCTTCCACCGCCAACCTTAAACTTTCAGTCAGACTGAAAGCGTGTGCCTCTGATCCCAGAGCAGTTTGTGTCCCTTTCACAGCCTCTGTTCTATCTAACCCCGGTAGTAAAGCGCCGTTCTGCTCTTATTTATTTTTTGATGTTTTTCCATAGTGTCTCTCGCCTCCAAACCACTTACAGATGTTGGCAGCGGGGAGCGTTGTGGCAACTCCAAAACGAGGAAATCTAAATCGAGATCGGGCTGTAAAATAAGAGAGGAAGGCCCACGGAGAAAAGAGAAAACAAGGGGAACGCAAGAGAACAAATACGAGAATGGGGGGAGAGAGAAAGCAGTCAGTGAGCATTGTAGTGTAGAATTAGTAGAGAGACAACTAAAATATATACCTTCTGGTCATGTAAGAGTAGCTTCTTTTTTATTTTGGTTTTACTCTGATTCAAACTCTTCATTTGGTGTTTTTTCCTGCAGAGTTGCGTCCTCTGATTCTTCTCCCAAACAACAGACGAATAGAGGCAGAAATAAACACAAACGTCTGGTGAGGGAGATAAAAGCGCACCTAATGTAACGGGAAACGCACATTTTCTGGAAACTACTGCAGCTTTTCAGTGGCTGCTAATGAGCCCTCTTTAAATTCTATAAGGTTCTAAACCACAACTTCATATTCACTTTTCCAGCTCGGACTCCCCTTGGCAGGTTTTTTATATTAAATCCAGCGTACAGGAATAACACCCACTAATCGGAATTTACCGAGGCCTACTGGAAAAAAGTTTGGCCCGGGGTGGAAAGGTAGTCTCGGCCAGCCTCTGTGGTGGCAGCTCCCCGTTACCTCCCTACACCTGTTTTACAGGAAGTAGCCTCGTCCCGCCGGATCAGAGAGGAAATGTGTTGAAATGTCACATCCTGCCGTCAGAGTTCACTACAGCTCACGCTTCTTACGTCCAGACGGGGGAAGAGAGAGAGAGAGAGAGAGAGAGAGCGAGAGAGAGAGAGAGAGAGAGAGAGAGCGAGGGAGAGAGAGAGAACAGAGAAGTGTCAGCGTGTCTGCAGTCATCCCACTCCCCTGTGCAGTGATTGTAAAGATGAGTGACCTGTCTCTCTTCTTCCACCCCACCCCCCTCTCCCCCCACTGCACTTTATTTATTAATGGATCCATTCAATTATTTACTTCACATCTTAGGGCGACAACAGGCCAGAGTGCGGCGCTCAGAGTGGAGATGATACAGCACACAGACCGTGCTCATGCACGACAGTCCGTATTGGTGAGGAGGAAAAATAATCCTCATTATCTCGGGATTGTTATTTAGATTAATCGATCAGGTCTGTTTAACGTCAGAAACTGTGGTGTCAGAGAAGATTAGAAAGTCTTCAAATTGCAACAAACCTGCGAATATATTCATTTTAATGATGATATAAAACTCACCCAAAGTTTCACACTTTGGTTAATGAATCACTTGAACGATTCATTGATTATCAAAAAAAATTTGTAAACGGACTCTGGACTATGGATCATATTTGCGCTCTCGCGATGATTTTGAGTTGTTTCCCTCTGTGATCTGGGATATCAGCAGTGTGGGAATGTAATAATATACATACTGTTCTTATGCATAAATTCGAGGTACTTGTACTTTACTTGAGTATTTCCATTTCATGCCACTTTATACTTTTTACTCTTGGACATTTATTTGAAAGCTAGAGTGCCGAACTTCTATTCTCCCCTCGCTGGCAGTGAGAGTTATTGAAAATAGTATTATTTGAATTTGAATTACACAAACACAGTTGCATACACAAACATGCTGCCGTACTCCCTAGCTGCGGTCGCTACGGTCTCTCCCCCACTTCCTGTCCGTCGAGGTATTGGGTAAAACAGGTAGACTGACATATCATGGAACCAATCAGAGAGCTAGAATACGCAGCTGCGCTAAGCTACTATGCTAAGCTACTACGCTAAGCTACTATGCTAAGCTACTACGCTAATCTGCTATGATGAGCTGCTACTTTTGAGTATGGCTCGTGTGAAACCACGTTGTTGTGGAGTTTAAAAAAAAATTGGGGCAAAATGTTGCCAAAGACACCACAACTATATAGTGAGACACACAGAGAGCTTCACCTGGTGCTGGTCTGTGCTTTGGGAATATGTTTGTCTTGAATGTAGCAAACGTTTATTTATATGTTAAAGTCCCGCTACTCAAGCTTTGAAGTGGTAATCTATACGATTTTAGTCCCGGTTGGATTATCATTTTTTATTTGAGTGAAAACGATGGAATTGTTCTGAGAGTTTAGCATTTTTTATTTGAATACAACAAAACAAAACAAATCAGAAAATCAACATAAACATATGGTCAAATCAAGCAAAACAGATTTTCTTGGAATGTGGTCTCACCATAAACACATAAATCCTTGAAAAAGACAAATAGAAATGTAAATAAATAATAATAAAATAAAACTTGAATTTTCATTTGAACTATCCTTTATTTAATAAAATAAGTTTGCAGAAATGTGAACAAAACGGAGAAAGCTGTCATAAAGTGGTTTTTTTTCCTCAGGAATGTCGCCTAGTTTGTAATACTGCAAATAAATGGATATTGCAATACTTTCATCAGTGGGCCACGAGCTCGATCCCCATTGTTTTATCTCCTTCAGCAATAGATTGAGACTTAATGGATATTTATCTAAATGAAAATCATCCAGATTGCCACTTCAACAGCTATCGTTACGTGTTCCTTTACAAATCAAGACTTGACATACGTAACATCCGATAGGCTTATAAATTAGAATGCATTGTTGGAAATTAAACTATCCAACAAGATATACAATAGTGAAAAGTATCGCCACCCATACCGAGTATGTAAAATGCTCCTTAAAGCTAGGGTTGGTTGTCTTGAGAAACCAGCAAAAGAGGACGCTAGATTAAAAAAATTCTCCAACAGAAAAAACGCAGCCTAGTGTTGCCAGCTTTTTTTTAAATAAATAATACATATGTACTTTTACCTAAGTGGCTTTAAGTACTTTTATATTGCAGTATTGCTGCTTTAACTTAAGTAAAGGATCTATTTCCTTCAGTACAGATTTTCAGTGAAAGTCATCAGTGCTTAAACGGCAGGAAGCGCCTTTCACATGTCCTAATGAAATATGGTCTGTATACCTTTAAAGGTCTGGGGGGGTGGGGGCGGGGGGGCATTATAACGTCCTGTTTGCAGCAGAGGTTGCTGGTTCAAACGTATCGTTGACCGCTCTTATCTCCTCCTCCCTCTGCTCTTACCCCCCACGCAGCGGCCAGACACGGATCAATCCCACCCGGAATTGGGTTTCACATCCCGGAAGCAGAGACGTACACACGGGTCACTTTCATCGACTCGCCGCGGCCGCAGGTGTCCATCCTACACGCCATTGACTGGTTGTGACCATGAAAGGTACCGATTCATCACGAAGAGAGGGGCTGCGGTGAACGAGGCCGGCGGCCACTTCTCGTCTGTGGAAACGGAGCCTTTGGAAACATGAATGATGTCATTACAGCGTGACACGAATGTACTGTTTTCTTTGTGGGATTACTGGCAAGCTTTTATAATTATGGGAGAAGAAAATACAATCACATTTTAGGATGTGGTAGGATTTCCCACATCAAAATGTAGAACGCAAAACAAAATAACGAACCACAAACTTGGGCTAGATTTGCTATTCAGAGCATAAATATAGCGGCAAACAACTCTCGTTGTAAAGATGTGCTTCGGTTCTGCCGCTCTCATGCGGCGGTTTGCAGCTGATAACGGCGCCGTGGAAGCGTAACGCCTGCATCAAGACCCCCCCACCCACCACTACCCCCCCACACCACTACCCCCCCCCACCCACCCCAGGCTGACACTGTTACCTCTGGCAGCACTGTTAGCACCGTTAGCTTCAAAAACAAAACATCCCACCAAGTATCTTTGTATATTCGTCGCTCTTTTAATGAGCGGCGTGTGGTTCAGACAGAGCGGGTAGAGCGAGCCGTCCCGCTCTATATGACGGGCGGTTCGATCCCCCAGCTTCTCCAGTCCGTGTCGACGTGAACTTGGGTAACACACTAAAGCCCAAGTTCAGAAGACGAGCAAAGTATAAGTCCATTGACCATTTACCATAGTCAAGATATATATTTTAACCCCTAATAAAAGACACAATCACTAAGTGAACTACAGAACTTGCTTTTAGACAATGCAGCTTGAATATCTTGTGAAGTGAAAAAAAGAAATACTACTTTATGACACAACGCCTTCTGATACTTTAACTCAAAATGAGTTTTCATTCAACATATTTAAAGATCCCTTTTTATCTTGACACGCCTAAAGATTACATCTTATGTAAAGAGATCTGCAAATTTTCACAGATTATTTTGATTTGTTAAAAGCAGGATTACCAGGTTTCATAGTTGTTTTTATTTAATTTTGCAGTGGCCTTTTTCGCCGGTCTGGCTGCTAGCCGCCAACTCAACCGTCGCCATGTTGAGAGCTGTTGAGAGGCAACAGAAATGCTCCCAATCTCGTATTTAGTACTTTTAAAGTACAGCTCTGTGTTTTTAAATGTAATGGCCACACGCTGTAAGAAAATAGATTAATGTTCATCTGTTTTGTTTTTGCAATCTGTGTGTTATTAATCAAAAGAGTGATGAGATTATTTATGTGCAATTATTGAAGAGTGTGCATTTGTGTGTTTTTGTATTCGTGCGTGTGTGTGTGTGTGTGTGTGTGTGCGTGCGTGCGTGCGTGTGTGTGCGTGCGCGTGCGTGCGTGCGTGTGTGTGCGTGCGCGTGTGTGCGTGTGTGTGTGCAGGGCGGAACAGGCTGAAGATACATTTTCAGTAACGCCGTCTTGATCTGAACTCCAAACCAGGCCGGGCTAGGCTGAGGATTGAAGGAGAGAAGACGAAGGATTTAGGGAGGAGGAGGAGGAGGAGGAGGAGGAGGAGATGGCGAAGATTGATCGCCATTGACTCGAGTCCAGTACGCTGACAACAGTGAGATTCCAATAGCCAGCCTGAAACACACACACACACACACACACACACACACACACACACACACACACACACACACACACACACACCTCGGAGATATGTCGGATAGTTCAGAAAACAGTCACGAACGTTTTGAACTCCGATGGAGAGTCGAACAACCGAACAGTAAAAAATATCAAAAGACCAATTAGAGCGACATATTTCTTTCATCCCCTGTTGTCACATTGTTTGTAGTGGATGAACACGAACACACACACACACACACACACACTCTGAGAAACCCTCTCAGTAACTGGTTAATGTGCTCCACAGTGTGTGCGTGTGCTCGTGTGTGTGTGTGTGTGTGTGTGTGTGTGTGTGTGTGTGTGTGTGTGTGTGTGTGTCTTGGGGAAAGCCTGCTTTAATTCCCTGGGAAATCATTGTGATTTAGAGCAGCAGGGTAGTCACTTCCAATGAAAGTCAATGGGCCGCTGGTGTGGCAGTGGGCTGGACTGCTTGTGTGTGCGTGTGTGTATCTCATATGAGTGTGAGTGTGTGTGTGTGTGTGTGTGCGTGTGTGTGCGTGCGTGTGTGTGTGTGTGCGTGTGCGTGCGTGTGTGTGTGTGTGTGTGTGTGCGTGTGTGCGTGCAATAAGCCTAAATGGATTTAAATCCACACGATAACACAGACGGAGTGCTGCTGGTTAATTAAAATAACCTGTGAATGAAGTAAATACAGCAGTTCAAGCAAAACAATCACATCACGCTATTTTGCAAAAAAAAACATGCAAGATGAGTGTTTCTTTCTTAATTCTAAATGTAGAGCATGCAGGAGATGTGCACACATACCTGCAGCAGGGCTGAGGACCGACGGGAGCTTAAAACCGACCGTGGGGGTCCGGGGCAATGAAACGGAGGAAGGCCAGGTCTTTGGGGGGGAGGCTGCCGGTTCCTGGGCTCCTCGCTGCTGCTGCTGCTGCTGCTGCTGCTGCAGGGAGCTGGAGGTGGAGGCTGGCAGAGCAGGCTGAATGCAGATAGGATCTCCGTGGGGGGGCGTGAATGTGTGATCGGAGACTAAAATCATTACAGCACTGCCTGGTCACCGTGTCCTTGGCTCTTCTGCTGAGCCGAGGCTGACGCTTTTTCCTCTACTCCCCCCCAACACACACACACACACACACACACACACACACTTTTTTCTCCCCTTACTTTTCTGTCCCTTTTTTATGTTGTGTATTATTATGTTATACATTCCTCCACGAAGCGCTGCGCATCATCGGCTCAACAACAACAAAACCAAAACATGCATCCTGCAGGAGAGAATGCATCAAAATAAAGTTTCCATCTCTGACGTTTTAACCGTGCACATGGAACTCAGTGATGATGCAATGAGATGTCACACAAACGCACCTCAGTGGATCAATTCACGCGCATTGATTTGCAAATCAGATTGTCAATACATTATGAGGATCCGAAGTAGTTTGACATTATTGCTTTTAGAGATTCATCATGGAATTTCAGCGTCTCACAGTTTTTTTTACATTAAACAGAAATTACGGTTATGTGTATCTTCAGACCAGCTGAGCGTCAACATGTGTGTTGAGTCCTGGAGTCACAACAGGCCACATGATACTGTACATAACACACACACACACACACACACACACACACACACATGATCATGCTCATGCTGCAGCTTTTCTTTCAAGCCTGAAGAACAGGTGAAAAGAAGCAACTGAACTCAGTTGTTTTTTTTTTATTTTTGGGGGGTTATTTTAATAACTGTAAATAGAGGCCTCCCCCCACCCCCTTCCCCGCCCTCCCCCCCGGCTGCAGTGGCTGTCCAGAGAGAGGGAGGGAGAATGTAAACTAGACTCGCCCTCCCCGGGTCTCATTGGTTGATTTGCTTCCCAGCGGTTTTGTCCTTGAGAATGTGCAGACACGGGGCAGATAATGTTCTGACACCAGAAACTCTAGACCGGGACCAGATCAACACTTACTCCCTTTTCTGCTTCTCCTTCCTCCTCCTCCTATTGTCACACTATCCACCGGACATGCAGAGAGAAGAACGACAGTGTTTGTTGATATTTATTTGTGTATTTTTTTTTTTTTTTTACTATTAATCTCACGGCTGTGAAGCAAATCTAATCCCGAACTTGTTGTTTTGTGCCCCATATTTGCACGCAGAGACTCCTTCCAGCGTGTTGACACGTGCCAATCAAAAATCCCATTAATGTTAACCATAAAGAAATCACACCTGCAGGCCCGCGCAAGGGATTATTGTAAAGCAGAGGTCACGCGACACAGTCTGAGCTCATTTTAAAAGATTTTAAATTGTGTAACAACCAGTTGTTTTTTTTGTGCATTCAAAGCCACGCACGCCGAGCATCCGTAAATGTAAATCCGGGGTTTTCGTCTCTTCTCCGGTGTGTTGCAAGGTCAACGATCTCCTTTTACCGCGCGCTCCGGTGACGGCGGGGTTTCTGCAGAAGTCAGCAGCGTTGCACAGGAATCTCCCCGCAGCGGCGCACCAAAAACGGCCGGAGCCGGTGATCTAATCACAGCAGGCCAGCGGGCTGCGATCCAAAAGCCTCTTTCTCCAGTCTGAAAATAATATAAAAAGGCCAAGGGCGAATGGCACGCGCGCAAATTCAGAGGTCAGTGCAAATAAGTAAAAAGAAAAAAGAAAAAAGATAAAATGTTTCCTGTAACTCTGGAACAGAACGTGAACTAAACTATAAACGTGTGGGATTATGAATTATTGTATATGTTTGTTATCATGTACCACGTGTATTTCCTATAGAAAAAAAGTCTGAGAGGTGTAATTATTGCCATTTCAATGACTTTAATAAGCAAAATAGGAAACAATTTCTTCCAAAAAACAACCAAAAATAAGACAAAACAGAAACCAGCCTGAATGGAACAGTTCAAATTTAAGTGTTTTAACTATTATTCATATAAACAGGATTGAAAATTGACCCCCCCCCCTCCCCATCATCGCTAAAGTACATGGAACAGGTGAAAACAAAACAACAACCGGCTGCTGCAGTTTCAGTTCGATTTCAACACAGTTGAATCAGTAACAAACCCAAAAGAAAGAGATTGTTAAAATGCATGACTTCCCCCACGATAGTTTCAAATGCAAGCACCATGCTCATTCGATATGATCTGACAGTCTGTTAATTTAAATCATTAAAATAAAAACTTTTTTTTTAACTATGCATCTGGCCAGCAGAACCAGAATCATCAAATAATAATAATAAAACAGACACACGCACGCACGCACACGCACACAAACAGAAAAAAACGTATTACATAACATGAACATGTTTTCATTTTCATTTTGAGAATTTGCACAACCTGAGTCCCCTTTTTTTACTGACCGGCAGAAAAAAAATGAAGGAAAACACAGAACATAAATGCTCGCGCTGTCTAAATATCGACTCTCCGTGGGTTTTCTGAAGATGCTTCATTAATATTAGTGATTATTTGTTATCGGAACGAGAGGCTTTGTTTGTGTCTTGATGGGGTTCCTTAAAGGGTTAATAGAAAAGGCAGAGCAGCACTTCATTTGAATTAGTGGCGCAAAAGCCACGTTGAGCAAAAACCCGCATTGTGTGCGCTGAACAGAGAAAACCCCTCTGTGCAATCTGGCTCCAATAACATCGCGGCCACATGTTTGTCTCCTCAAGCCTCTCTGAACACGTGTCCACATATCACTCAGCACGTATATATGTATATATATATTTATTTATTTATATACATATATGTCCCGAGTCATATCACAATATTGCATCATAGTATGTCTTCCTGGAAGGGAGGTCTGCGCAAACTTCAAAATGAAAACTTTGCAACAAAAAGAAAAATCATCATCCAAAAGTGCACTTGACACACAGTTATGTTGTATTAAAATGCAACAGAGAAAAAAAAAACAAAAACAAAAATGCACTCCTCTTTCAATCATGATAAAAAAACAACAAAAAAACAAGAAGAAATAAAAAGACAACACAAAGAAAGAAAGAAGTTCAAACCAGCCTCCTCAATCTTGTGCAGTTTTCCGCGGTTGCATAATATTTACAAGCCCAAAGAATCTCCCCCTCCCCCCCCCCACATACACACACACACACCGTGTGTGACACTGCACCGGCAGTCCTGCTGTTCTGTCCCCGCAGCATTTCTCTAACCCCCCCCCCCTCCCCACACACACACACCACCCCCCCAAAAAACTATGGAGAAGCGCAGATCAACAACATGCTCTTAATATACACGAGAAGATGAAAGTACAAAATAGAAATTATTACCGTACATGTCCAGCATGCAGGATTAATATTTAATGCAGATTTTTTGTTTCAATATATATTCGAATATAACCAAGCAGGCAATAAATCAATGAGATGTTGCATAAAATGTCCCCACCCCACCCCTCCCACCCCCTCCCCCTCCTCGTGACATGTTAGTAGACAGAAGTTACAATTTGCATAAAGTGGAGTCTTGGAGATCTTTCTCAGATTTTACGAGCCCACTTGTCGAATGTGGGTCGCGATCCCCGACCTGCTCGTTGTGTCATAACAATGTCATCATCTTGGAGAGCAAAAAAATTTTTTACAAGACAACGGCCTCGGTGCCATCACCCCCAAAACACTACGTACAGGTCATCTCAAAGCTGTATAGCCTTAAAATGGAGAAAAAGAAGAAAGAAAAAAATAAAGTTCATCAGCCGATCCTCTTCCTCCTCTTTGATGAGGAAGAGGGAGGGAAAAAAGTCTCTTCACTACAAGCAACTAATCTACAAAGATGCTGCGACTGATCTACGTTGCTCTTTGTATCTCAGTTGACACGTGGATGGAGAGGTGATTATATATGAGAATACTATCTGATGGATTATTCTTCTAATATGAATATAATTGTTATTATTAGTATAATCATAAACAGTATGGGAGCTGTGGATTATTATCGTTTTGTTCAGTCATTTGTGGAGAATGGGTGGGGGGGGGGTTGTTTGCGAGGACTAACTCACATGAAGAACTCTGGAGATGAGGGGTTGTCGCTGGTGGAGCCGGCCTCGCGGAACCCGTTGTTGGCCCCCGACCCCGTCAGTTTCTCACACTTGAGTTTGTAGGCGTCCCTCTCGCGCGCCAGCCGGCTGATCTCCTCCTTCAGCTGCTCCACCTGGTCGATCAGCTGCGTCTTCTCGTTCTCCAGCACGTGCTTCTGCTGCACGCGCTTGTACCTGCAGGACTGCGCGTAGCCCCGGTTCTTCAGGGTCCGGCGCTTCTGCTTGAGGCGGATGACCTCGTCCTTGGTGAAGCCCCGCAGGTGTCTGTTGAGCTCCCGCACCGACATGGACACCAGCTGGTCGTCGGAGAAGCGGTCCTCCACGTTGAGTCCGCCCCCGGAGCCGTGGTGCCCCGCCGACTGGCTC
This sequence comes from Ophiodon elongatus, assembly GCA_016806645.1. Taxonomy (NCBI): domain Eukaryota; kingdom Metazoa; phylum Chordata; class Actinopteri; order Perciformes; family Hexagrammidae; genus Ophiodon; species Ophiodon elongatus. Next base: position 1,970,118 of record JACSYO010002163.1, read on the forward strand.
AGGTGGCCGTGCGAATGGTGGTGGTGGTGGCGGTGGTGATGCAGCGACTGGTGGGAGTCCGGGGACACCGGGGACGGGCTGTCGGGGTCCTGGCTGTGGTGGTGGTGGTGCTGGCTGTGCGGGTGGCTGTGTCCGCCCGGGTGCCCGGACAGCTCGTCGGCGTGGTGCGGGATGCCCCCCGCGTACGGGTGATGGTGCTGCTGGCCGTGGTGGCTGTGGTGGTGGTGCGGGCCCCCCCTGTAGCCCTCGAAGGCGCCTTGCTGCTGCAGCTGCTGCTGGACGTGCGGAGGCGGAGGGTGGCCGTGAGCCGTGGCTCCGATCAGGGCCTCCACCGCGTCCTCCGGGGTCAGGCTCAGCGTCTGCGGGTCTATCTGCTGGTGGTACCCGCCGTTCGGCATCCAGTACAGCTCCTCCAGGTGGCTCTTCTGCTCCGTGGGGCTGAAGCTGGGCGAGGAGGGCACCGAGCTGCAGGGCGTGCTGATCGGGGTGGACGACACGGAGCCCTGCGGCTGGAGACGGTTACACTGGCGCACACCGTTGCGCTCCAGCCCGGCCAGGCCTTCCTTCTTCACGTCGAACTTCATCAGGTCAAAATCGTTGACGTATTCCAGAGCCAGAGGGCTGCTGGGTAGCTCCGGGCCCATGCTCATCTCCGCGCTCATGCTGCCGCCGCGACTCTTTTACAGATGCGCGGAGGTGCCCGCGAGCGTTGCGAAAACCGACTTGTGAATCTCTTCTCTCCTCTCTTGTTTCATGCAATAGTTCTTTGCGCTCCTCCACCTCTGTGCGCAGACTTGCTGTAGCATGAAACACCGTGTGATCGGTGAAGAAAAAAAAAAAAAGGAAAAATGAAAAAAAAAAAAAGTAGTGGAGGAAAACTTTCACTCTAAAGCTCTGCACACGGGGTTTTGCGTCATGTAGCCTACTTCTGCTGGGATAATCTGGCAGAGAGACCAGGCCGGAGGTAGAAAGCAAAAAGACTCTCAGTGCAAAAGTAAAAAATAAAAAAAAACCTCAGTCCCTTCAGTAGAAGTGTGTATTCACACACACACACACACAAACAACAAGATAAATAATAACAATAATAATAAAAGCAATACCACGTCTGTTCGCTGAAACGGGCACCAGTCCTCGTCGCGACTTCTTCGGGTTGTAAGTCCGTTTTTTTCTCCAGGAAAATAACAGAAAGAGAATAAAGCGGAGTAAAATAGGGCGTCTGAATTTTTCTTTTTTTTTTTTTTTTTTGCTGAGAAGCTGCTTTTCCAGCTCTGCACCGCAGAGATTCAAAAAGGCTCGCCTCTCTCTCGCGCTCTCTCTCCCACTCCGTGGTATCCAGCAGACTGCGCTCGGAGCCAGCCGCCGCTTTATGCTTATAGCGCGCCGTGACGTCGCACTGGAAGGGCTGGATCCGGAGCGCGCGGCTCTCCAATGGGAGCGGCGGACGCTGCGCTGGAACAGAGGAAGAGGGAGGAGGAGGAGGGAGGGAGGGAGGCGGGGGGAGAGAGGAGGGGCGCACGGCACGGTCCTGACAGCTACAGACAGTCAGCTGACCCGACTTCCCTAAAAGCAGAAGGTGGGAGGAAAACGGAGAAGAGAGAGAGGGAGAGAGAGAGAGAGAGAGGGACAGAGAGAGAGAGAGAGAGAGGGAGAGAGAGAGAGAGAGAGAGAGAGAGAGAGAGAGAGAGAGAGAGCGAGAGAGAGAGAGAGGGAGAGAGAGAAATACCTCCACTTCACTGACACGACTCCGCTGTAGCACGCGCGCTCCTCGGCTTCTCATGGTGACACTTTCAGATGTCAGCGAGACACATGTGAGGGATTTATTTACAGGCTGCATGCTGCAAGCTCTTATGGCACCAAACCCCCTTGGAAAACTTAACAAGTTAACAAAATGTATCATATTAACAGCCCGGTTTATATAAAATGGGTAATATGGAAAACATCCAGCTGTTTCCAAATGCATCCTAACTTGCAGCATTGTCAACCCCCAAAAGAACAAATACAGTGCACGTTCATTCCTTTTTCTTTTTTTTTTAAAATACATGATTTATTTGACTTATTAAATTATTCTTTTTTGCACCTGCTATATGTTGCAGTGCCTTTTTTTGATAAGTTCGCTTCCAATGTCACAAAGCAGCCAATCACGCGCACGCGAGGCTGCGTTCGGCTGCACATAAAAGGTCGCGGGGATGTTTTGTAGGTCGCCAATTGTTTTCTTCTAACAGCTGAAACGTTGAATCGTGACCTTTTTTTCTCTCGCAAACAAGGACCACGTGACTTTATCGTGTTACTCCGCTCTCTCTTTCAGGTTTCTATTACTGTCGTTGCACAGCAGGGTTGCGCAACAAAATAGTGTCATTTTTCCTACATAAACACACACAAACAAGAAGTCAGATTTGGAGGTTTAGACTATATTATAGCCCTCGAACTGGAGAATCATAATCATAAATGGCGACCTTCCTGCACTGAACTTCATATATGTTTTATAATTTAAGCTGTGCACGTCTGTAACCCTGTGGTACAATCATTGTGGGTTAAGTGCGTGTTTCCCGATTATATCAAGTTGACTTTGTTACACTTATTGCCCCACATCGGGCTCCTCTTGGCTCGGACGGTCTGTTTGATTCAGGCAGAAAACCGGCTCAAGGCTGCCCCTGCGTGGGCAACACGCGAACCGATGGAGCTGCTCACACAGATTCCGTTTTATTTTTTTATTATTATTGCTATTATTATTATCTCTTAAACGATAATTGCCCGTTTTAGAGGTCACATCCTGCGATTATGACCGACAGACAATTAATCCGCCAATTGAGTCTCATAAACACAGTGTCACGTGTCACCTCGCTGTCTAACAGGTAGTTTGGTCAAAACAACACCGGATCAGATCCTCCAGGATGTTTTGTCATTGATTTGATTTGTATTTTAATTTGAAGAAGTAATAAAAAAAAGTGAGCAAATGTCCTGCAAATAAAAAAAAAGAAGAAAAAAAGAAGAAGAAGAAGAAGAAGAAGAAGAAGAAGAAGAAGAAGAAATAAACTGCGTATAAATGAGTCGGTTTGAAGGGTCGATGGAGGATCATTTCGTTTCCGGCTCATATCCACGGTTGAGTACAGCCGCGACCGGAGCGTATCGATCAGGCTGCTGCGTGTGAGAGGAGGCTGCCAGAGATGACGACCCGATAATGAAGGGCTCGTTTGTTTGCCTTCCATCCTTAATCAGCTCGAGCTGTGCGGCAGTGATGAACTCTAAATCCACTCATAAATCAGAACTCATAATATCCCAACGTGCTTTAGTTTATTTCTTATTTTGACGCATTTCAAGTTACAGTTTGGGGAATATATTTTATATTGATATTTCAGCTCAGATAAAAAGTCTGACCTTAGCTATGATATTTTAAAAAATAAATAAGAATAAAGCTACAAATATATGAAATCAGATAATTACAAAGTATTTACACATTTTAAAGATATTTTTAAAAGAGAATATCATAATTTTCATAATAAAACACTTCAAAGGAACGAATATCACTTACCTATTTGTCATCGTTTATTAATATTGATGTTAGTATCATAATGATGATTATCATTATCTTAAGCGTATTATTATTAAACGATTCTAAACGCCTATATACACTATTTTGGAGCAAAATTACATTATAATAATTTACTTTTGGGATCATTAAAGTGCACTTTAAAGCGACTCTGATGTATTTATTCCTCATATGATTTTTCTTTTCAGTATTTATCGAGTCAGAAGTTATTTATCCCGAACCTTTCTAACATCTATAGCCTTTAGACATCTGGACAAATCAGATCACACTGACGCACTCAAATACGAACTAAAGCCTCTTTTTTTTCTCGCGCAGGTAGCGTTCATCCTCTTTTTTTTTATTCCCCTTTAACTGCAGGCGAGCTTCTCAATTCTCTGCTCCAACTTCAAAAAAGCGCCCTGAGCGAGTCGTGCCGTGCCGTGCCGCGCCGAGCTGCTCTAAAAAAACCTCTTCCCAGCGAGGCCGACCCGCCGGCAGCCCCCATTAGGTCGTAACGCTCTCTAATATAGCCCGAGTCCACCGTCTAATAGATCCAGGCAGGCCTGCCGGCGGCTCTCCCCCTTCGGTAATAACGGGCTGTAATGGAGAGACGAGATGTAAAAAAAAAAAAAAAAAAGCGTCCATGTCAGCAGCATATCGGTGGTTAATGATCTATTAAGTGATCCGCGTGCTATGGACAGCGGGGAGAGAAGGAAAAAAGTGTCGATGCTTGCTTATTCGCCCCCTCTAATGAGAGTCACATCCTACAGATTTTTAAGAAATGCATAAGAAGAAATAAAAATCACCCCCTTTTTTCTCCTTTTTTTTTTTTAAATGATACATTTAAACAGTTGGCGCGTGAAGGCTGCAGCGGTTCTGCAGTTGCTTCGAAGCAGCTCAGCATCTCACACCTGCAACAGGGCCCCGCTGCATCCACGCAGGAGGCCCGTGGTGGGAAGAGAGCCACGATTCCCCTCCACGAAAATGGATTTGTATTCTGCTCCATGGACCTGTACCCGTGCACGTGCTGTCCGGAGGCCCGGGGTGGCTGGGGGGTGGGGGGGATGCGTTGCCAAGACCGCTTGGATCTGTATGGATCTGGATGGGAGGATGCATCGACTATAAGGAATACTTTTTATTATTATTATTGTGCAGTCGGTTGTATTCGCTCGTTATTACGCTCGTGCGTAATGGTTACCCCCACCCTCCCCCGCGACCCCCTCCCCGACCCTTCCTGGACAAATGTTGCAGAACAAAAGCGGAAGGTACAGCCGAGATGGAAGGCCCCCGTGACAGGGGAGAATGAGGAGATGGAGAGAAGTGCCGCTTCTGATGAGCTTTTTTTTTGACGCACGGAGGGAAGGATAGACGAGGGACGCGCAGAGCTCGTGCATCCAAAAACTTTTTCCCGCGACCGCTGTCGTCACGCAGCAACTGCTGATTTAAATTTTGTTATCATAAGTGAGTTTTCCCCTTGATGAACTAATATAATGCAAAACGTGAATCTCCCTCACTGCATTCAGCTGCCACGTGATTTACTTTGTATTCATGTGGTTATCTGCAGAATGAACCATCAATTTGTCAATTTGCCATAATTTAAATAGACATTGCGCAGATTCATGTTCAATTATACCCAAATTCTCCGGCTACAACTTATTAAAAATGCTTTACCTGTGTGATCCATCTCTCCACCACGAACCACACGTGTGTTCCCATTAATTAACGTGTTTTAATGCCAATAAGATAATTCGCCTTTTGCATCTCTGATCTAATATCTTACGTTTCACAGCTCCTCTGGCATCCTTGTTCACTCCAGACTGATCGATTAACTCTGTGACAACATGTGTTATGAAGACGTGTCGTCTGTGTAAACAGGCCGCTGAAGAAAGATCACTTCCCCATCAGGATAATTAAGAGGAAGAGGGTAAAAAAACACAAGAGGTGAGATGAGTGCAGAAATCTGGCGTTAATATGAAAAAGTATCGATTTCACAGCGGAAATCTATTGTTTATCTTTAAAACGAAACCCCATTGTGACTCCTGCCTACTTTCTGACAGTCGTAATTCTTCACCGGTGTTATCACAGCAGTCGCTCTCATTTACCCGCGGAGGAGTGTAGTTGTGTTTGCAGGGGAATTAGAGCTTATTTCTTGTGACAGGGCGCCTCTGGTGGCGCGTTTACTCACTGCTAATAGTTTGATGTGCACCATCAGTGACATGCAGTCTCTCTAACCTCATTCAGACAGCTCCAACTTCTTCTTTTTTTTCTTCTAGAAATGACAGAGAGGCGAGATGATATAACAGCATGATGGTGAGGCCAAGGCTTAATTGTAGGCCTTTTCTGAGATTAGATGTCTCTGATTGACATGCTGTAAATATAACAGCAAATAAATGTCAGTGCGCACTACTGGCTTAATCCCAGAAGAAGAAGAAAAAAAAAAAGAACAATAAATCTGCCTTTTGCTGCGGTCATTTCATTAATGTAAATTGCAATGCTATGTACAATAGTTTGGCTTCCTTCCAGTGGCTCTGAGGCTCATGCATAAAGGTCTTATCATAAACCCGGGGCTGAGCAGCCAGAATGTAGGCAACGCCACAGGAACCAAATATCAGAGTGCAGGCATAACATAATTAAAGCCCGTATTCTCTGGTCATAACCACAATTTACATCTGTATTTTTGAAAGCCAATAACAGGCTACTGTAACTCTGAAGAAAACACACAAGTACGTCAATTCTCATGATGTATTGAATCCATAATTAGGATATTTTTCGCTCACGAGGAGCGCCTGCTTCTTGTACAAAGTAATTGACATATGGTCTTATGTTGCCCCATGAAATATACTTTCTTTACTGTTTTATTTTGCTTTGTACAGTCAGTGGGTCACATATCAGTGTCGAGGAGCATCCTTTGTTGTTCGTGGCCTTCTCTAATTGTCTTCATATGGAGTTGAAAGACCAAATCTCTGGTTTGCATTAAACTTCCAGATCATATAATATTATGGAAAATACACATAATTTATAGCAGAGTAAAGAAAATGGTTTAATAGACCTCTGTATAATATCTGAGAATTATTTTTTATTTTCCTTTCAAGTGTGTAATGTATTCATGTTTATGATAAGACAACAGAGAGCACTGCTAGCCAGCTGACCCGAGCATGTGGGTGCCGTAGCGGGCATTTTTACGGATAAGAGTTGGAATTCTTTTCTTCAGAGGTTGTCTTTGCCTCAGAGTCTCTTTTCAGTTGTTCACTCCATAGAAATAGAATAATAGTCTAACAGGTATTGAACTGGTTTCCGTGGTTATATGACGAGTACAAAAGACAAATGGCGAGTTGTACTGTAAAATGTTGTAGCAGCTCGCCGGGAAAAGAAAGGAAACGGCTCGGATGGCGGATGGATGGCTAGTTAGCTAGATAGCTTGTTGTGTGACAGGGAGCGAGGCAGGGGGACCATAATCCTACTGTTTGACTCATTTTCTCTAACCAGTGTTGCATTAAAGCATGGTGGAGTTACAGAGCTCGCTAACTAGCCAGCCATCTATTAGTTAGCTAGCTTCTCCTCCTCCAGAGCAAGAGCTGCTGAAGTGGAGGGACTGTAAACCTGCTGTTTGACAAATGTTATGTATCCAGTGTAGCATTAAATCATGGTGGAGTTATCGAGCTAGCTAAGTGGCGGACAGCTGGCTAGTTAGCTAGCTTGCTCTCTACGCTTCGTTACGTTTCTACTTCACTTCTACTCGTTACTACTAAACCTCACCTCAGTGAGTCGGCTTACGTTTTACCGAAGTTAACCCGTTACACCAGTCGCAATTGCAACGGTACACATTAAAATGGCCGCCGCTTTGACCATCCTGCTACGTGGATTTGAATGGGAATGTCTGTTTTACTCCAATTCTATTTCTATGGTTTAAGACAGATTTAAAAAAAATTGAACCTAATGTTCACATCATGGAAAAGGTTGTGAGAGAAGAGACAGAGAATGTGCATTTATAGACCAAATAACTTCTCTTTAAGTCTCTAAATTTGCAGAATAAAGAAAATAAAATTGTTTATAGACTTCAAATGGATAAACGTGTCAGTGTGAAGGTGCGTTTCAGCAAAAAATAACAAAGCAGTAATTAAAAACAACTGTCACATTAGTTCATACAGAAGTTATCGGTGGCAACTGTGCACACAAAAATGGCCGCTGCGCTGACCATCCTCCTCTGTTGATTCGAATGGGGAATGATCGGGATGCTTCAAACGCAACACCGCCTGCACATCGCAATCTCTTGCCCCGACGTCGCTTTTCATCAAACATCTCTACTCTCTTTGCTCTCCTGCTTTTCATTCCTCCTCTCTCCTCCTCTATCCACCACCCTCTCCTCGCCCGGTGACCTCCTTGCCTCTTGGCTCTCTCACCCCTCTCTCCTCTGGCCCTGGCCCTGCCCACCCCTGGGTCATTTATCATGGGCCGGGAGGGGAGCCCCTGGGCCTGCAGGCCCCTGTCAGCCTTCTGCAATCGCCTCTTTGTGGCTCCCAGCAAACAAGTGTCGGATCAGCAAAAGTCTATTAAAGCCTGGTGGGCCTTTCTCAGCCAATTGGGTTCGGGTCACTGAGCTGCTCTCTGTGCTGCTCCGAGAGCTCTTTGTGTCGCCGCCGTTCGCTGACACAGATCCCCACAAGATTAATGATTTTTAGCAGCCATTTGGGTCTCATTCGCAGGGTCCTTCTCTCTTTCTTTCTCTTTGCTCCTTTTCCTCTTTTATCCACTCATTCTGTCCTCTTTTTTTTCTTTTCTCCTTTAGCCTATTTTCTTCTACTACTCTCTACCTCCACCTTGCGATTTCCCTCCTCTTCTCCCCCCTTTCACAATCAGAGTCGACCGTTTGTGTCTTCACTTTGTCAGGTCATTAACCACACAAGTGTGAATGCTACAATGATAGTCACATATAAAAAATATCTCTGTATTACAGAAGCACAAAAATTGCAGTCGCTAAAGACGTTTGTTTCGGAGCGACGGGCTCCTGCCTGATAAACCCAGAGGATGTTAAGAAACTCGAGCATCCACATTATACAATCCTGGCAGGCTTCCCCACAGCGTGCCTCAAGAGGATCGCAGTAATTTGAAATCTTCGAGCCACTTCCACAACTTCCATGTTGCCATGTTCTCAGCGTTGTTTCCAGTAATTACTGCAGGTTAAGTGCACGTCCCGGAGCCGCAGTGGAGGCAGCTCTATCCCTCACCTGGGACATGACTCAGCACAGTTCAGGTCATCCGGCCATTTCCCTGACCACTGGACCACACCCCGACCTACTCTAAACCCACAGGGCAGACACTGTTTACGAAGGGACTCGTGTTCACTTACATCACGTAATGTAATGGTTGTTTTACTTACCGGCTGAGTTTTTTTTTTTCAGAGACGCAACCTCACACTGACATGTGTATCTTTTTAAAACTATGAATTACAAAATTAACTTTAATCGAGGAGCTGTTTGGTCTTAAAGTGCCCATTCTCTGACCGTTCCTGCACAACCTTTAACATACATTTCATGTCATGTTGTGAACATTAAAGGATAGGTTCAGGGTTTTTATTCAAGTCTGTCTCAAAACCGTAGAAACAGGAGTAGAACGGACATTGCATTCAAATCAACGGAGCAGGATGGTTAGAGCTGCAGCCATTTTTGTGTGTACAGTTGCGACCGTTAACTTCTGTATGAACTAATGTGACGGTTGTTTTTACTTACCGGCAGAGTTTTTTTTCACACTGATACGTTTATCCATTTGAAGTCTATAAACTTTTTTTTTTCTTTACTCTGCAAATTTAGAGACTTAGAGAGGAGTTGGTATTTGAATGCACATCCTCTGTCTCTTCTCACACAACCTTTTCCATGATGTCGACATTAAAGTATAGGTTAAAAAATGTTACAGTCTTAAACCATAGAAATAGAATTAGAGTAAAACAAACATTCCCATTCAAATCAATGCAATGTAGCAGGATGTCAAAGAGGCGGCCATTTTTATGTGTACCGTTGCAATTGCGACTGTTGTAGCGGGTTGACTTCGGTAAAAAGTAAACCGACTCACTGAGGTGAGGTTTTGTATTTACGACTAAAACGTAGAGTAGAGTAGAAACGTTAAGAAGTGTAGAGAGCCAGAGTGGAACGAGTACAATTTAACAACTTAATGCTTCATCGTTCATAGCGTTGCCGTTTAGAGCATTGTAGCGGGCTAACTTCCGTATAAACTAAACCGATTTGCGGCAAGTAGCGGACTCACTGAGGAGAGACAACACTTTACAGCCCCATTGACGCGTGTCGTCAGAATAACAACTAACAACAATCACCATTTTGTTTTGTTCTTAACAAAGTAACCTCGCAAAAAATGTTCTGCTCCGGTTCTATTTCTGTGCTAAAAACAAGTCTGGTTGGTTGCTTCTCCCGTCCACAGTGGCCGTGAAGACAACCACTCCTGACACAATTAAAATTTAAGCAATAGATGACCAAAATCTACAGCCCTCATTCTGTGCAAAAAATGCACTGAAAAGTTTAGGTGAAGATAATATGAGGCTTCAAACTAAAGTGCAAATCTTCAAGGTTCCGCTCAATTTAGTTAAAAATTACCTCTTTGTTCTACTTCCCTCTGTGGCAGAAACGCTGTGTGGGGAAACAAAACAATTGTACTGCAAAAAAACATGAACTTTGTAAAACACCCACTTGCTTTGACTAATTAACACCTCATTTAAGATTAAGCTGAACTAATATATTGTCCCTACAAAAAGAGGGCTGTGTATTTTCTTCTCCTGTCACTTGAGAGGAATGTCTTTACAGCCTGGATGGACAGGCGGAAAGATTTACGGCGTTTACATCGGCATGTGAGTAATGTTTTGAGACGGACTTGAAAGAATGTGAACAAGAGACATTTGCTGATGTAATTTAAACTCTTCCTTTTAACATAATGAAAATCTGGACTGTTAGAGATTAGTCCAGACCAATGTTTCCCAAACAATTCTTCTGGGGACCCACCTTTTAAAAAATTACAAACCATCGCGACCCAATTTACAACAGCCCGTCTCTATAAATCACGAGAAGAGCTAATTTATGGCCATTTTTACATCGTCCTATATTATCTTGAAAAGGTAAATCAGCCGTGGTGAAGAGATATCACAACTTTGTTTCACGCATGTGTTATTCAAAACATATCCGCATGTTAAATGAGACCAAATAAATACATTTAGGTGGAGTTAACAGACTATCTCATTCTTTTAATTTCCTCTCATCTGTTAAACAATGTACGCTAGCCTTTTATATAAGATTAAATGTTAGAAGTGGGCTACGATTACAACACGGTCTCGAAGCAGTTCATAAAATAGTCATCTCTGGTAGTGGCAGCGACCTGTCAATCACCTTGTAGCTCCGCCCTAAAGCATACCCTGCTTTATGGTCTGTTTGACTCTAAATGGACCATAATTTACTAAATGAACATCATGCTGTATTGAAGAAGACTTGAAACTAGAGATTGAGACATAAACTCATGTTTACAATGTTTACTGAGGGAATAAATCAAGAGAGAAGTAGAGTCATTTTCTCATAGACTTCTATACAACCAGAGGAGTCGCCCCCTGATGGACAGTAGAGAGAATGCAGGTTTAAGACATGAAGCATTGACTTCACTCAGCAGAACCGGAGGTTGCCCCTTGGAATAAACTCGTCTGTAGCATAGTTTGGTCAGAAGTTGGCGCTATAGGCTACATATCCAACAGTAAATAGAGTAGGAGAAGAAGAAGAAGAAGAAGAAGAAGAAGAAGAAGAAGAAGTTAGGAACCAGAAACAAAACAAGTCAGCAAGTCAGGGACACGAATTGTCCAAAGTTTTCGTGTCATTTGGAACAACCTTTTTTTTTTTCAGGGCGACATTACGAAAAACAAAAAAAACATAATGGTTGGGCAAAAAAACTACGTACAGTTAAGTTTAACGAACGCTATCAGGTTGAGGAAAACTGTCATGAACGTTGCTGTCGAACACTGGTCTCGAGGTTTGAAAGTCCTGTGTTTGTTGGACACATCCACCTCCCCTTCTGCACACCAGAAGTGGTCTTTTTTTGGATACTAAATACTACGTCACTTGTTGTCGTAGATGCATTTAATTTGTGTCCACCACAAAAAAAAGGATCTTACATTTTTTTCAATTGGCATTGTTTTGCTCCTGAGCGACAACAGACAATTCGTGTCCATGTACACGAAAACCAATAGATCGCATTTCGTGACTATTTCACGACTTGCTGGCATACTGGGCGAACAAATCATCCGAACAATACGAACATGCAGGCGCCCTCATGTGGCTCATAAGTGTAATAATCATCATCATAATAATAATAATCATTTGTCTGGTAACCCCAGTAGGATAAAACTCAAACATGTATTGCAGATATTTCTTTATATTTTCTTTATATGTGTCTTTAACGTTATTGTTCCATGGTGAAGCGTGTGTGGCAGCAGTGAAAGAAACTGTATGTGTGAAAATATGATATTCTTCCTGTGTGTTGTGTTAGTGAAGCTGTCAGCCGGTCGGTCAGCGTCTCGGCTTCCACCTAAATCCCCCCCGTCCCACCCAAACCACCACCACCCCCAAACCCCCACCAAACCCACCACTGTGTGTTTACAGCCTGTCTGTTTTAGGACTGAATGGATGAACCCGGCCTGCTGCCGTGTCCATCCACCTGCCCTGCTTCCTATCTGATTAATCTTCTCTCTCTCCGTGTGTGTGTGTGTGTGTGTGTTTGTATGTATGTGTGCCTGTGTGTGTGTAAATGGTTATAGATGGGGCGACACCACCACACTGGCAGTCTGAATCATTACTCACAAAGATAGGGAGAGACCCAGGGCCGTGGAACCCCTAACATCCTCCTTGTTCTTACACACACACACACACACACACACACACATATCCCCAGGTTATTCATTTCTAAGCAGAGTGCCTGGCATTTCACCACATCCACACCCCCTTTATTAAGAGACTGAGGCTATGGGTTCCCTCTTGGAAAAAGGGGGAGTGAGGGATGGTTTCCGATTGGGTCTCATACTCTTTGTTTTTCACCCTTCCTCTTTGTCCATTCTCTCGTCATTTCTCTTAATCTCCCATTTCCATCTCTTTCTCCCTCTCTCTATCTATTTCTCTCTTTTCTTTTAGGGGAAACTGTCTCTCTGACAGCTACTCGTTTCACAAAACCAAGTGCAAGGATGAAAAATAAACTACCTCTGCTGGCTTTCAGCGTGTGTTTATTAATGCGCTTTAAGTCTGATTATGTGCAGCTACAAGCGTCTCGAGTTGCAGAAACACTGATGTACACTATACAAGTCACACTGATGAGGGACATTTAGGGAGCTAAAGGAAAAGTCAAGGAATCCCGGCGTAGACTCTGATACTCTGGTCAGGGTGGGGAAACAAAAAGAGAAACCATTCTGTTGGCATCAAATAAGTAAATACACCAGCCATGTTTCCGTTCAATTGTCAAGCTAATTATAAATGAGAATCATGATGTATTGAAGAAGACTTGAAACTAGAGATTGAGACCATAAACTCATGTTTACAATGTTTACTGAGGGAATAAATCAAGAGAGAAGTAGAGTCATTTTCTCATAGACTTCTATACAACCAGAGGAGTCGCCCCCTGATGGACGGTAAAGAGAATGCAGGTTTAAGACATGAAGCATTGACTTCATTTTTACAGAGTCGGAGGTTGCCGCCTGCAATAAACTTGCATAGTTCGGTCAGAAGTTGGCGCTATAGGCTAACAGTAAATAGGGTAGAAGAAGAAGAAGTAGAGGTCATCTTTTCATGTGAGTTAAATGTTTACTACGTCAGAACTTAATACATATATTGCATTAACTCTCAAAAAACACCTCAAGCGACCGTAAAAAACATTTTCCCATTATTAAGGAATTTTTTATTGAATTTGTCACTTTTCTATACAGCTTTTCTAATGAAGATAAAGAATATGTGAATGGAAACACAGCTACTGTAAACACATTTAGACGCTCAGAGAAAATGCTCCGGGAGTGTGATGACATCAAATAAAGACCGAAAGAAAAGAAAACCACACCACACAGGGAGGGGGGTCAAACAAAAAACGGGACTTTCAACCAGGAGACCGGAGTTATTTTGAAGTTACTTCAGTGATGAATCTGTCATGTTTTACCGTACTTATGTAACGTTGTTTACGTTTTACGTTTTACGTTTTTACGTGTTTTTGTTTGAATTCACAACGTTAACCACACGTTTAGTGTGTTAGAAAGTGGGGTTTGACAGAGCTTCAAAGGTTTGTGTTTGTGAAACTTGTGAAGCAGCTGAATTTATGAGGGTAGAATTTAACAATAAAAATCAAGATGGCATATTTATCGTAATCATTTGGGATTTATTGCAAATCTCTCCCGGTTGCAACCTTATTTAGTTCTGTATGTTGTCCCTCTTTCCAGGTTGGAGAAGAGGCCTTGCTTTGTGGAATATACTGTATGAGAGCAATTATCTCCCCATCATGAAGAGACTGTGCACCCAAACAGAATGCCAATATTGTTAAATATCCTTATTGGAAACTCACAGAGAAGAAATGTGTTTGTACATTTGAATTTGGTGAAGTTCTGTTTTTTGGTCCTCAGCGCTCGAACACGTCTGCTGTTTATAGTGTGTACATGTGAGTGTACACATGTGTCTGCAGCAGCGTGTGTGCATGTGTTAGAGGGGGGGAGGGCAGGGGGGGGTATGTGTACAGGAAGAGAGCCTGTAAATAAATCTGTTTGGGGATTGGGGGTGCGGGGATGAAATATGGTCCCAGGGATGTGGAGCAATGTGAAAAACTCGGCAACGCCAGGGAATAACAAATCTCCCCATGTCGCCTCGCCGCAAAATAAATACACTCCCCCGTACAAGTCATCCATCTGGACTATGAGTCGCAACAAAGACGCCCCCAATACATCCCCAACACACACACACACACACACACACGCACATGCACACGCACACGCACATGCACACACACACACATCCCACACAGCAGCCATATTTATTTACACATTTATTTATTTGTTTGTTTGTTTGTTGAATTAAACGGAAACTGCTAGTAGGGGGCATTTGAAAGTGTATTTATTGTTTTTTTTAGTGAAGGATTCTTCCCCCCACCACCACCACCACCTCTCCTTGAAATGCTGTCTGTGTCTTAATGGGTGGCGAAGTGTGTGTGTGTGTTGTGCATCGAGCATTTTAACTAATGATCGATCACGGGGATTAAATAATTAAATTTCAGCCTTGACAATTTAAAAGTCTCCCCGCACGTATAGTCGACTGAATGAGGGAAGAGGGAAAGATGACAGATGCCTCCTGCAGCGATGTATCAGAGGGATTCAACATCTAATACATTACAGGGTGTGTTAGCGCGGGGGTGCACGTACACACACACACACACACACACACACACACACACACACACACACACACACACACACACACACCAGTCTTTTCCTGACATATAGGCAACAGTAAGTACATTCAGCTAACCGTGTCGAGCCACCAGACTCTTCTTCACTCTCCTTATCTGGGCCTCTTTCTCCCAGACACTTCCATTACTGCATTAAAAAGCACTTAAAACTCACACGTGGGGCAAAATGTAGCTGTATTTAAAAATAACAGCAACAGCACAAAGGCGTTCACTTTCACAATAAAAGGGATGAGACATTTGCCATTTTCTTGTTTTCTTTCAGTTTTTCTTTTTCCAATTAAGGCCTATTCTCTTGGCTTAATTAGGTCATGGTGTGTGTGTGTATGAGGGTCATTCTGTCCCTCCCAGGGATTAATATTAGCCCTCGTTGTTTGCAAATAGGTGATGTATGGTGGCCATATCTCTCGCTGCTGAATGTTGTTATTTATTTATTTTTAAGAAATTTCCTCTCCTTTATCAATTCACTAACAAACCCATGTATCACTGCCACTCTCTCCCTCTCCTCACATAAATTAAATAAACAGCTCTCTCTCTCTCTCTCTCTCTCTCTCTCTCTCTCTCTCTCCCTCTCTCCCTCTCTCTCTCTCTCTCTCACACTTTTTCTCTCATCTGCTCCCACCAGTTCCCCTTTCATCACTCCTTAAAGCTTTATTCATTTTATTTATATATCGCAGTGATTCTCAGATTGGGATCCGTGTCAGTGTGTCCACAAAAATACTTTGCTATTAATAATAAGATTGTCATGAAAAAAATAACATAAAAGGGAACATTTGCACCAGTAAAACAAGCATATTGTGTCCATTACTCTACCGCCTTCGTTAGTTTTGGGCCAATATAATCCCTGATATTATATGACACACAGCAATAACTTCATTATTTTTTAAAGTTGAAGCTCTTACTGAAAGTCGGCTTTATATTGATGAGGTTAAAGTCTGGATTTATTAGTGTGAATTAGATTGGATGAAAGGTATATGTGCAGATACATATACAGACTAGTTCGATGATGCTGCTACAGCAGCGCCACCTATCGGCCGACATCAGGACATATTATTCTTTTTTTTATCACAGCAGTTTAGCAAACTTTGGGGTTCCAGCTTTAACAAAACCGTATTGACAATCAAAAATCCTCCCCAAGAAATCAACTTTTCCAGGCTTGGTCCAGAGATGTTCTGTACCAAATTTAGAGGATCAGCAAAAAAAAAAAACAGATTCGGACACAAATCAAAATGGCAAGAAGCAATCTAGACTCAAATGGCCGTGGCTTATATGGATAGATTTGTCTGGACCAAGCGTACATTGACAAGCTGTCACTGAAGTGAAGCCAATGCTTCATGTCTTAAAGCTGCATTCTCTCTACTGTCCATCAGGGGGCGACTCCTCTGGTTGTATAGAAGTCTATAAGAAAATTACTCTACTTCTCACTTGATTTATTACATTGTTACATTGATTTATTATTTATCAGCAACACGTGTCAATTTCTGCTTGTTTCATGCAAACTATTTTTTCAAAATAATCTTCTGTTATCACAGGAAATAACTTAGTTAGGTTTAGGAAAAGATCGTCGTTTGGGTTAAAATAACTACAGTAGTGGTGTTACTGATGTATGCAAGTTACGTGACAAAAACATCAACGGTGAGTTCTCATTTCACACAGGGGGTTGAACAGGCGGCAACCTCTTAAACCTGCATTCTCTCTACTGTCCATCAGGGGGCGACTCCTCTGGTTGTATAGAAGTCTATGAGAAAATGACTCTACTTCTCTCTTGATTTATTCCCTCAGTAAACATTGTAAACATGAGTTTATGGTCTCAATCTCTAGTTTCAAGTCTTCTTCAATACAGCATGATGTTCATTTAGTAAATTATGGTCCATTTAGAGTCAAACAGACCATAAAGCAGGGTATGCTTTAGGGCGGGGCTACAAGGTGATTGACAGGTCTCTACCAGAGACGTATACGACGTCTCTACGTTGCTCCTCCTCAGTCCAGATATGGTCACTTACATTCATTGGTTGCAAAAAAAGACAATATGGCGACGGCCAAAATGCTGAACTCGCGACTTCAAAATGTCAGTCCACAAATCAAACCAGACTGGCATCGTGACGACGATGTTCATCCTCTGAAAGCTTTTAGAATCAATCACTTGAAAAGTATAAAATGCTGTCAGTGTCATGGTCTCGGCTGTGCCTCTCCCCCCTCCTTGTGTCCTGACTGTTTTCCCTTCATTGTGTTTCCCGTTTCCTGTGTGTGTGTTTGGTGTGTGTGTGTGTGTGTGTGTGTGTGTGTGTGTATTTGGTGTGTGTCTGCCTGGGCGGGGCTCTTCATTCCCTCCTGTTGCCAATTGACCTGCACACCTGCCACTCATCAAGCCCCACAGTAGATATGCCCCAGCTCTTCTCTCCAGTCTTCACCAGGTCGTCAGTCCTCACACGTGGTACTAATGCTACGGCCGAACTAGAGTCCCAGCCATTGTCTGCTTGTAACTTTGTTTAACCTGTGTTTCCCTCGGCCTCAGGTTCACTACCCCTCTCGGGATCCCCTGGGGCCTTGAAGACCCAACCTGCTACCAACCCGCCTCCCTGTTCTCGCTGCCAGCTCAACACCTCGGCAGCCTGCCACTCTGCTCCCTCGGCCTGTCCAGCCCTCATTCGACGCCAACACACACCAACATCATTTCGGCCCCTGGTTCTTTGTAAATAAACAACTGTGAACTACTCCTGCTCTGTCTGTATTCTGCTCTTGGGTCCAGCTCTACACGAACATGACCGTCAGGTTGAGTCCAAATGCAATTTGACTCAAATGACCCTCCGTTTAAACAGATATAAGTTGCATATTAACACGATTCAAACTGAAATGTGTTTGTTTATCGCTAAAAAGTTTCAGAATACAAATAGTTTCAAGAGCACGAATGGTAGTAAGTCATATCTTTAATCTGTGTTACAATTAAGAAGGGAAGCTTTTGTAAATGTTCTCCTCTGTAAGGGTTCCTCTTTGAGAACCCGTGTTGTATATTGTAGCATAGTTTACATTTCATTTTACAAAGTCCTTTTTCTTCTATTTCTTTCTGCTTAAGAGCATCTGTAACTTACAAATGTTCCCCTTTCGGGGCTCAATAAAGCATTCTGATTCTTGATGGTATCGGTTACCTCGCCTCACACTCACACCCACACAGCAGTCAGCAGTTGATGTCGTGGGCGTGATAACAATGCCGTTGTTACATACATCTCAATCGCACATTTGTCCCGTAATGTGATGGGAGACGATTGAAGGTGCTTTTTTTCACTCATCACCGCTTTGCCTCCGGACATGTTATTGTTTGATGCGCCGACATTTGACGCGCTTACGGACGGATCGTCGTAACCGATAATGTGTTTGCTCGTTTCTCTTTATCGCCGCGGCGTTCTCTAAATCTGTTGCCTTTCACACGGACTGGCGGGTAAAGAGCTACAGGCTGGAGCTCCTCTCTGCCCGCGAGTTTTGATGATGACGGGAGGCCGATTATGCCGGAGTGCCATATTGTAAACTACTCATCATTAGCGGGGCCCATCCCCGGCTAACGACCGCACTGGAGATAAACGGGGGGGCGATGCGGAGAGCCATCTTAATCGAGGAGGGCCGTTTAAGAGTGGGGCTCGTGTCGTTACGCACAGCTGTATCGCAACGGGATACGAGGGGTGGAGGTGGGGGGGGTGTTGATGTTGATGTTGATGTTGATGCTGGGAAGCCGGCTAAGGCCCGAGCCTCGAGCCCCGTGAGAGGGTTCAGTGTTTAAATCCAGAATAGAGAGATAAGTGCCGAAAAAACATCCAGCCAAATGAAAACGATCAGCCGCTATTGAAGGTTTGTAGTAACAGCCTCCCAGGGACGCTCACGAGCTTCTGTCAATAGAGGGGGGGAGTTGAATCTGTAGTTTATGGGAATCCCACCCCCTCGCTCCTTCTGTCTCCTCCGCTCTGTTTATACACAACACTCCCTTTTTCAAAAAAACGTCAGAGAGAAAACAAATAGATCCGTAATCATGAGTGTGGCGCTCCTCTGTGACACGGACTGACACGAATACACACAAATAAATAATAAGTTAAAGGAGGTTTCGTCTGTCTCCCCCAGGTCAATGAACTCACCGTTTAGACAGATTTACGCTGAATGTCTTCATCGTGTTTAAATGTATTAAAGTTTTCCATTACATCCGAACCGCTGATCCTATTCAGGGTCGCGGGGCGCTGGAGCCGATCCCAGCTGACATTGGGCGAAGGCAGGGTTCACCCTGGACAGGTCGCCAGTTTATCGGAGTGCACGTATAGAGACAGACAACCATTCACACCTACAGGAAATTTGAAGTCCAATTAACCTGAGCTGTCTGTGGGAGAAAGCCAGAGAACCCGGAGGGAACCCACGCTGCCACGGGGAGAACATGCAAACTTCACACAGAAGGACCACCCAGACCGGGAACCGAACCCTGGCCCCTCTTGCTGTGAGGTGACAATGCTAACCCTTTTCACCCTATTCACCTGTCGTGTCTTCAAAATGTCTAATTTAACAAAACATCTCTTTAAAGGCCGTTTTCTCTCAATGAGTTTGTTCTCAGACTCTGATCCAGAAATCTCCTCTTCAGTAGCTCTTACATCCACCAAACTTTACACTTTCATTCCTCTCTATATTCTGAAGGTCTTTATAGAGGAGTTTTTTCAGATATCATTCATAGCCTGATTTACACAACAATGTATTACTAAAAACATGGAGAAAATAGATTTTCTGTATGTCTGTTGACAGTATTTTCTGATTTATGGAGTGATGCAAAGAGATATCATAAATCCCATCAGTTAAAACCTTTGACTCTGATGTGTCAACAACATGAAACAAGAATTTTGAACCTGTCTTTATCCAATGTTCGCATTTCGGTTCAGGAAATATAATAAGAGAATGCCTCATTTGCATATATAAACATAACATTTCAGAAAACTTGTAAGATAAAAAATAATTGTCTTAATGTAAGTAATCAACTGGGGAAGTTTCATGGCGATATCAATTAGTTAAGTTGTTGTACCCGATTCACCTGTAGTAAAGACCCATTTAAGGCTCAGCTCTGTTTCTCTCCTTTAATTCTCTGTTCAACTCAACTTTCAACTTGTGCTACTGTCATCTAGTACATCTGAGTCCACCGAGTCTTCAGTTCATCGATTGTCAATCAACGATGACGTTTTAAAAGTTAAAAAGCAGCAAAGGATCATTTTTGAGAAGCTGGAACCGGCAGACGTTGGACAGTTAAAAGGAAACACAATCAGGAAAATTGTTGTCAATTAATTTTGATTTGACATTTCCACTTTAAACCGAACATTTCTTTTTTTCATTCTCAAAGATTTAATTTGCTTCCTCTTTCTCCTTCATCCTTCTTCCTCCTTGTTGGTGTCATCCAAAGCCTATCTCTCTCTCTCTCTCTCTCGCTCTCTCTCTTTCTCTCGCTCTCTATTTCTCTCTCTCTCTCTCTCTCTCTCTCTCTCTCTCTCTCTCATCGTATCTCCCAAACTCTTGTCCCTCAGATGGACAGGCCTGAGTTGTCTGGACAGGCCGTGCCCCCCCCCACACATACACACAAATGCTTGAACAATTGGAGGTAAATACGTCGGAGACAGCCCATTTGTTTTGTGCCGGCGGTGATGCATGCTTTTGCAGCAAGCAGCACATTTTTACCACGCAGCCCAAAGCAGCTGTGAGTAATGGACTGCTCCGGCCTGTCCACTCATTCTGCTATTTTTATTATTGTCTCCCTTATAGTTTCCATTTTTCATATCAGGGGGGAGAGAGAGAGAGCACAGCATTCCCTTTCAAGTATGTTCTTTCCCTAAAAGAGGCGGGAAGCGAGGGCCCCACATCCCCCCTCCTCCCCTCCTCCCCTCCTCTGATCCACACACTTCATCATCTTCCATCAACCGTCCCTCGCTTTTTTTTTTTAGTCGGACTGACAGATTTTGTTGGATGCCAGGAAGAGACAAATAAGGGATTATCAACAGACAGCGCAATAATTCAGGTTGGACAGCTTCATAATAATTTTCGACCCATCGCTGTTTTTTTTCTCTCTCTGGCATGCTGTTTGGTTCAGCCTCTGGGGATCCTGGAGGTCTTGGGGGTTTTCTTAGATAGGAGACCCGGGTGTCTGTGATGAAGAAAGCAAAGAAAACAAACTACACACAAAAAAAAGCACAAATGAAGCAGCTGAGCGGGATATAAGAGTGTGTACTTACTGTAGAGGCTGGAACCGCAAAAAAGCTCTGCTCCGGCTTTTTGAAGATGATTCACTAAGTAGCTAAAATTATCTGCCGGCGCCGGCCCCGGGGAGGAGACTGGTGTTTTGCATTGAGGCAGTCGTATGGGCACCTATAATGGGTGCCTCTTAATTCCACTGACAGCTTTACAGGACCTGAGTTATGGAGCCGCGGCCATGCTGCTCGTTAGGCCCTCGCCAGGCTTCACACTGGGTTACACTAATACCCCCCACCCCCTCTGCCCTTTACCCCTTTACACACACACACACACACACACACACAGATATACAATCAACCCATATCTTGAAGGGATCTTGTTATTTTTTTAAGGGTTTTTCCCTTTTAATGAAGGACATTTACAATTTACCTATAAATATGGTCAAACACTGCTATAATAATAAATAATGTGGTTTCACACACGTGTATATACAATCAGCCGTACACTGTAGAAAAAATAAATGTTTAAAAAACGGTAATATTCCAGCAGCTGGGGCTCTTATAACTTACTATAAAATAATGGTAAATAACTTTTCTATGATAAAAAAATACAGTTTTTAGCTTTAATTTTACAAGACATATAATGTATTTTATTTGGTGCTTTTAATGAAGGAAATGTAAACCTGTAAAAACAAATAACCTGTAAATATGGTCAAACACTGCTATAATACAAATAATCCTGCTTCAAACTGGGTTACACTAACACCTCCTCCCCTGCCCTTTCCCCTTGCACACACATAAGGATATACAATCAGCCTTACACTCTAAAAAATACAAAATTGTAAAATAAATGTAGTATTCCGCCAATAACTTAGTGTAAAATAACTGTCCTGTAAGTTGACAGTAACTTTCCATATTTAAAATAGTTTTAGCTGTAATTTTACAAGATATCTTGTATTTCGGGGTATTTTTCCTGTTATTAATGAAGGAAATTTACACCTGTAAGAACAAACTACCTGTATATATGGTCAAACACTGCTATAATACAAATAATCCTGCTTCACACTGGGTTACACTAATGCCTCCTCCCCTGTCCTTTCCCCCTGCACACCCACACACACACACAAGGATATACAATCAGCCGTGCACACACTTACATGAGGGAATCCTCACACACACACACACACAGCTACCGGCCCACACGATTCCTCCGCACATCTTTCTAACGTAATGGGGGTTATTTGTTCAAGTTGCTCCTCCAATGTTGGTATCAGATTTATTATTTCCTCGCTTCTGCCCTTCATTTTTGTGCTCCTCCTCTTCCACCTGCACTCTCTTCTCCCCTTATCCTCTCTCATGTTGCCCACCGGGCCCCAACACCGTCTCCCCCAACACCGTCTCCCCCAGTCCCCCCCTTCCTTTTCCTCCCATAGCAGGGTCCTGCCAGGTGATCCATCTCTGTCAGCCTGCTAAAATGATAATGCCAATTAAAGCAGAGAAGTAATTGCCCTCCACTGCCTCTGATCCCCTGCAGACCCTCAACAGGAGCCACGGCCCCAAGTAGAAATGAGACCCGGGGCCCCCCTAGAGGTCGCCTGGGCCGGTGTGAGGACAGGTTTGGGGGGAGGGGTGATTTGTAACTTTTAACCTCCACTGATCACCGATGGCCTTGACAAGGAAGGAGCAGAGGGAAGAGGAAGAGATATCACACACACACACAAACACACACGGGCAGAGATGCTGGTCGTTGTTGCACATGGACGAACACACACACACACACACACACACACACACACACAAACACACGCGTGTTCAAGGTCGCTGTCAAAGGACTTATGGCCCTTGCCACCGCGCACAGACTCTCAGTGTGAGGAGCCTAATAGGAAGTGAAAGGACTGTAACGCCACTGATCAGAGGTGACATAGCTGCACTCCCGGGTCAGCCAGGCGGCCATTCTTACCACCGCCACCTATCACAAATTCACTTTTAGGGTTATTGTCTTCCTTCTGATGGTGTGCACAACACATGGTTTGGTTCTCAATGTCTAAGCGACGATATTTATAGCTTGATGTGTCCTCTGTCTTTTCTAGAAGAAGCGAAAGGTGACTTGAGCAGAGCTACACTGAAGACATTCACTGTTTCTTCTCTGCCTCTAGCGTATTGATGAGTCAATGAAACGTGAAAATAGCGGAAAAACACAGTTTCACATATCTCACATAGGTGTGTGGCATTTAGGAGGATCTATTAGCATAAATTGAATATAATGTTAATAAGTATGTTTTCTTTAGTGCATAATCGCCTGAAAATGAGAATCGTTGTGTTGTCAAACCGAGCGGGTCTTCTTCACAGTCGGCCATGTTTCTACCACAGACTGTATATAAGAAGTGGACGACATCACACATTGGTTTGTAGATTGCCGTTTTTTTAAGCCTCGAGTTCGACGTTTTGTCGTCGCCATCTTGGCTTTCTGCAACCAGTGAACAGGAAGTGACCATATTTGGAGTGAGGAGGAGTGACTTAGAGATGTCGTATACGTCTCTGGTGTCGACCTGTCAATCACCTTGTAGCCCCGCCCTAAAGCATACCCTGCTTTGTGGTCTGTTTGACTCTAAATGGATCATAATTTACTAAATAAACATCATGCTGTATTGAAGAAGACTTGAAACTAGAGATTGAGACCATAAACTCATGTTTACAATGTTTACTGAGGGAATAAATCAAGAGAGAAGTAGAGTTTTCTCATAGACTTCTATACAAACAGAGGAGTCGCCCCCTGATGGACAGTAGAAAGAATGCAGCTTCAAGACATGAAGCATCGGCTTCACTCGGCAGAGGTTGCCGCCTGGTGTTTGCCTTTTCACATTCTCCTATACGCTTGGTCTACGGGAGAAGTTTCAGTTGGTTACACTCTGCAACTTCACTAGCTACATGTCACCAAATGCTTCACACATTTAAAGAGAGAGGTTCACAACTTTCCAAGTCTGTCTTAAAACAACAGTCAGGTGTCCATATGAACATTTAAACAATTATTGTTTGCTGTAATCATTCTTGGACAGTAACAAAGAGAAGGAAAGTTGGACAAAAAAGGCTATAACTTTGGAAGACAAACAATCTGATGGCTAATATTCATTATTAGATAAACTTTGAATAAATGTTTGCACAAAATGACTGTTGATTGTATCCCCCATTGAAAGGCCATAACACACCAGGGTTGTTTGTCAGTGTTCACGTCAATATATATTTTCGAACTGTTGTTTTTTTGTAAAAAAGTATTCTTTGTACAAGAATATTACTCGGCAAAAAAGCAACTTGATTTTTTCAGAGCTTTCGCCCTTTGAATAAATGCATCGATTAATCACAATGTGCAGAAAGGATGTTTTCAACAGGGAGACTCCGACTTCCGAACCAAGATGGCAAACTTTGTTACTCCTTTTAACAAAGCCTGCTGCCTCTGACCAGATCCACTCCTTCTGTTCTTACCTCTCACAATAAAAGCCCGAGACATATTCACTGTACCTTTTAACCAGAAGGAGCTGAAATCCGCTCAGAGCATTTCACTAAAAGAAAACTCAATAGAATAGCTTACTGTTGCTATACGCTATACAGCATTTTACCTCAGACAGATAATCAATAGGATCCTGGTCGTTGGTCCTCTTCCTGGACAAAGCTACTCAAACCTTTTATTGAAAAAGTGTTGCAACTGTTGTAAAAATTCACATTGTTGCCGATAAAAATATTTTTATGATTTTCAATGTTCTTTATTTGTCACTGCTCCTGGTGCGTAACGGCCCTTTTTACAAAGGATAATTTGGAGGGATCATTTAATAGCCAGTATGACAAGGAGGAATGGCTACTGCCATAAAAAGCTGTTGCAACGTTCATACAGCTGAACGTTGTTTTAAAGACACGGCTTGAAAAATTAGGAACCAATTCTTTCAGGTGATTCCTTCAGATTGCTTGTTTTATTTGACCAACACTAAAAAATATATATATATAAAACAGAGAAAACCAGCAAATCTTCTGGATAAGATAAGATGAGATAAAATAAGATGATCCTTTATTAGTCCAACAGCAGGGAAATTTGCAGGATTACAGCAACTTAATGGACACTGCAAATGAACAAACAAGAGACATAAGTAGAAAAAAAACTAAGTATAATAAATACGTAATCACACAGTAAAAGTATAATAAATAATAAAAAAATAAAAAAATAATAATAAAACTAAAATATCATATAAAATATAACTATAAATGATTAACTGGTTATGAAAAATGTAGTTTTCTGTAAGTCGAGTGATCTATTAACTGACTGATAATCCCAACAGTCAATTATCAAAAATACATTCCCGTCAGAAGTGACTCCCCGTCGTCACGACTAAACAAACGCAGGCCTTCTTCCTCGACTTCACCACCAACCAGGCAGCCATGACAGCCCATTCCATCACAGCATGCTTATGGCAGCTCTGTATGTGTATGTATATGTGTGTGTGTATATGTGTGTGTGTGTGTGTGTGAGTGTGTGTGTGTGTGTGTGTGTGTGTGTGTGTGTGTGTGTGTGTGAGGGTTGCACATATTATTACTGCTCAGCTCCAGGAGTGTGTGGGTGGACGGCCGCATGCCGGACAAAGTGCGTGGGTGGCTGTTAACACGGGCTCCGTCACCCGTCGTGACTGGGTGGTGACCTGTGACCCGGACGGATGAAAATCACGCTGTCGATCTCTTTCTGGTTATTTGTTTCATCTGCTCAATCTGAGTTGCCTCTCCGCGGTGGTATCAGCACATTTAGGCACACATGAGGGACACTTGTGTGTCGCGTGGTGATGCGTTGACAGCGGGAGATGTTGCTGCCATGAACATCAGGAGAGCAGCTGACGAGCTCCGCCACGGAGACCCGATGAGCTCCGTCGCAAGAGTGATGATAGCCGGAGCCTCGATGCGACAATAATCTCCTCTAACTTCATCAGCGCGCTTCACGCCAGCAGGCCACCAAATGCTTCCAATATGCTCCGCGTTATGATCGTCCCCTCAGCTACAAAATCACAAGCAACAGTAATAAAACGTGGGCGCACTCGCATTGATTCTGCCGGGGGCCGCGGCCGCCACGTCGTGCGGCCGGATGCTAACATTGACTTATTACAAGGAAAGCGCGCCGCCAAATCCATAATTAGGCTCCTTTTGTCGCCCCCGTTGTTGTTGAGAATGTAATTATGAAAGATGAAACACAGCCTTCAATGAGATGGCTGTAAAATAGCATAATTAATATGGGCTTTTGCGAGAACAATCCCCGCTTTACGGGAGCCCCTGCGTCGGCCGTGAAATTAATTAAGTGTGCCAGGATTTATGGGCCCGCGCTCGGAAATGAAGAGAATTAATCGCGGGCCGAAGATGGATGGTTGCTGGAAAATGATGATGCCCAGGACCGTGTGTGTGTAGGGGGGGAGGGGGGGAGGAGGAGGCATCTTAACTGCTTTAGTGGGGCGCTCTTGGAGGGGAATAGAAGGTTTTGACACGATTACACACCCCCAGACAACAGCTGGGCCAGCGGTGGGATGGAGTACTTTTTGGGCCAGCTTAGAGTTATGAGATTCTTCAACCCACCTGCACCCTTTTCTTTCCCGATGCACTCACACCACACAAGGCCCCCGAGGTGGAGTCAGCTTTGGCAACGTGGAGGTTTCTTGGAGACCAGAAGAGGTTTTTTTGGTGGCTGCTTTTTCATTGCAGATAACTAATGTCTCAGCCTCAGCATCCTCTTCTATCCGCTCTCCATTCAGACGGATGGCATTTTTTTTTACATACAATTATGACAATTACAGCATAAACACAATTATTGCTCCAATCCAGAGCGAAACCCAGTGTGGCAGGTAGAAAATATAATGAATATAATCATTTAATATATTTTGCAATGATTTTTCTGCTCAATGTGATACGAGATTTAAGTTGGGCGACTTTCCGAGCTTCAGTTTTTCCTAATGTGAGATATTTAAAATCCAACATGAGGAACATGCAGTTACATAATCCAGTGGACTACTTTTAGACTTTTCTTTTATTCCACAATGAGGCTTAGATACATTGTTACGTATGTAAAGAAAATAAAAAGTGACACGTTGCCCAGCAATTTAAATCAAACTTTGAGTAATTGCACAACAATAGAGTCGATGAATAAATAAGCAAACAAGCACACTGGTGAATATTCATAGGCTACTTTAAGGGCTCAGCCGTCGTCTGTGGAATGAAGGTGAAGAGTCCAATAATACAAATATCCTGCTTTGTACAAGCTAACTAAAATGTAAAAAAATTTATTTGCAAGTATAGTCAACTTAATTTTATTGTGTAGATCAAGCAAGAGGGGTATTATACAGTAATCTTGAGCCATACGAGAGGAAAATAGTTTCTTATTACATAGTTTCTGTTCAGATGTCCTTAAAATGGGAGAGGGGGGAAAATTGTGTCGAACTTGATATTTTCATGTAAAGATGCAAACTTAAAAAAACAATGTATGGTTGATATCACAGATTTAACTATGCTACATTACATTATGATTTACATTTATGCTACATCTGCTAACATTTATTTTTACAGCGAATATTGAACACGGATTGTTAACTTTGACCTCGTACAGCGTCCTTAGACCCAAAACAAAACCTCCCAACCATCCTATTGCCCCTCCACTGACTCTGAGGTGTGTGTGTGTGTGTGTGTGTGTGTGTGTGTGTGTGTGTGTGTGATAATGGAAGGCTAATTACCCACCTCCCATGTCCCTGGACAGCGCCACAATGTCTGGGTTAGGTCTGTGTGTGGGATGGTTCGTGGTGGTAATTAGCTTGATATACACACACACACGCACGCACGCACGCACGCACGTACGCACGCACGTACGCACGCACGTACGCACACACACACACACACACACACACACACATAAACTCACAGACAAGATAAATGAAGGCTGGGTGGGTGTCTGTTGTTGGACAGTTGATTGGGCAGGTACTAGGGGAGTGTCTGGGGTCTCCAGAGCATGTCCACTCTGATAATTATGTGTGTCCATGTGTGTGTGTGTGTGTGTGTGTGTGTGTGTGTGTGTGTGTGTGTGTGTGTGTGTGTTTCTGAGAAGAAGCTCTCAGCCCAAATTGCTGTCTCTTGTCTCATTGTCAGAGTGATTATGAAATATTGTTTAATTTACTGGGCGGTAGAGCCTTGTGTGATTTTGATGAATCGGACCTTTTATTTCTTCATTCCCTTTATTGTCTGGTGGTCAGGCGTCGTGTGTTGGTGCCCATGTGAATAGAACAAAACACAGCGTTACGCCCACACTGATAGAAATGTGTGAAAATATTAGATACGTGTAAGCTGCACTGTAACAGATGCTCTGCTCATTCGGGATTATGACAAATAGAGTCCACATTAAAACATCATACAGGAATAAAGTGGAATCTACAGCTCCTTATTCAGTTCTTATAATAAAGATCATATCAGAAGTGGACGTAGTCACTGTAACTTCACCCGTTGGCTTGTGGTCTGCCGTTTGGACGTCTCGAGTTTTGCATTTTATTTCTTTTTCTCTCTTTTTTTTTGCAACCAGAAATCACAAAAGAAGGCGGCGGTAAGTATGACCGAACGCTGAATGAGACATTTTTAGGGCGACTAAAAATGTTACAATTAACTTTCAAGAAGTGAAAAAACACTGTGAAAGGGTGAAAGTTGTAAGACGAAAACACGGACAACTCTCAGACCGGACAACGCCGTGGTAGAGACCTGTCAATCACCTTGTAGCCCCGCCCTAAAGCATACCCTGCTTTATGGTCTGTTTGACTCTAAATGGACCATAATTTACTAAATGAACATCCTGCTGTATTGAAGAAGACTTGAAACTAGAGATTGAGACCATAAACTCATGTTTACAATGTTTACTGAGGGAATAAATCAAGAGAGAAGAAGAGTAATTTTCTCATAGATGTCTATGCAACCAGAGGAGTCGCCCACTGATGGCCATTAGAGAGAATGCAACAGAACCGGAGGTTGCCCCCTGGTGTTAAGAAAATATTTTCCATATTATTATGACACATTTCTTTGTTATTAGTGAATACAAAATCAATCGGTCATTATAAGAAACTTTTCTTGTAATAAAAATATCTTGTTATATAGGTATATATATACATTTATATAGTTATTATTGTATATTGTTATATATATATATTGTTATATATAAAACTTGACATAAAAAAAGTTGGTATGTTGTTATAACAAGAACCAAGAAAAAGTTTGTCATTATAACGTCAAGATGGCAGAAATATGTTGCCATAGGGCAGTATTTCTCAAACTGTGGAGCGTGCCGCTCTAGTGAGGCGCAGTGGTATGACAGGTGGGGCGCAGGGGGAAATGCAGAATATTTTTATTTCAAGAACTTTATTGAGAATTTCACATATTATAAAAGTACAAAGTACACGTACATAAAACTTATGCTGTGTTCACACCAAAAGTGTTGCGAATTTTCGCGCCGTGAGTTTACTCGCCAGACTATTTGTGTTAATCGCTTCATTCGCGCTAGACGCCAACATTTTGTTGGCTTATCTCAACAAAATGTTGTTCAATCAAAGTTCAACATGGAAACTTTTGTTACAATTTTGTGGGGGCGGTGGAGCATGAACATTTTCCTTCCTCCAAAGTGGGGCGTGACAGAGAAAGTTTGAGAACCACTGCCATAGGGATCAACTTATCTTTTGTCATCGATGAATGTGTATTTACACGTTTTTACACCTCCGTACCGGAGAGCCGTGGCCAGACACGTTATTTTTTCAGGTTGTCCATCTGGTCCATTCTCGTAAAACGCGATATCTCAGGAAAACTTGGAGGGAATTTCTTGAGAATTTGGCAAATTTGGTGGTCAAAAGTCACTGTGACCTCATAACATAACCGTAACTCAAGAATTCATATTATTATGACAATTTCAGACAAACATCTAATAGGATAAAATTGATCTGACAGTTTTAGATGGAAACTGTAACTTGACTGGTTGGCGGAGACATAATCAGTCTTGTACTTTTCATTTTCAGGCCACTTCAAAACAAGCCTTCACCGGACTTGGAGTCTTTAGTGTTGAATTAATTTACTAGTGAGAGTTGACGCGACTCATTAATCTGAGTTTCTAAAGAAACAAGATCAGCATATTAGCAGACTTCCCAGCATGCATTATTTGGGCGGTTAAAACTGTCCAGAGACGCTTCGTTTATGTTGAAAATCCTGTTTTCTATCCGATGTGGATCCATGGCACGTGTTGGTGAGGGAGTCGCGTTGGACACGCAGAACAGAAATAGACAGCACACAAGAGTTTTTAGAAACTGAGCCAGTGTAAGAGTGTGTGTGTATGTGTATGAGAGAGGGAGGGGGAGGTCTAGGCCCACTCTAATTGATTATACCGCTATCGACAGAGGCCCAGAAAAACAGGCACTCACTTTCCTCTTGATTGAATTAAACACCTTTTATGGGGCAAATCGATGGGACGGAGATGATGGGGGAGGAGGATGACGGGAGAGCAGAGCCGAGTGTTATGATATGTGGAGGTGAGATCTGTCTTCACCCTCCCCTCCCCCCAGCTCTCTCTCTCTCACATATTCACTAACTCTCACAAACACACACACACACACACACACAGAGCCTCCCAGACAGGTGAGAGGTCTGATGCCACATTATAATTCAGGCAAATCAATGCTTTTAAAGCATTTAGCCGAGCCCGGTGATGAAGTACAGTCAGAATAGACCCGCCAAGCAATATATGTCCTGGACCCAAATCAATCATAATTACAGGAGGGCCAAGCCGGGACAGTGCAGAGAGTGGACAGAGTGAGGGCGGGGGGGGGGAGGACTGGACTCATCGTAGCAACACCCACAAAAAATTATGCGCCGTAATTCATGGGCAACCCCCTGAAATGTTTTTGTTTGTTATCCACGTCATCATGAATGAGAGCGTATAAAGACAGCTAAATCACAGACCTTTCAGCCCACAGGCTGTATATAAGAAGTGGACGTAGTCATCGCAACGTCACCCGTTGGTTTGTGGACTGCAGTTATGAAGCCTCGAGTTCGATGATTTCGCCGTCGCCGTCTTGGATTACATCCGTCGTCCATATTTGGAATGTAGAGGAGTGACGTAGAGATATGTCTCTGGTAGCGGCAGCGACTTGTCAATCACCCTGTAGCCCCGCCCTAAATCGTACCCTGCTTTATGGTCTTCTTGATTCTAAATGGACCATAATTTACTAAATGAACATCATGCTGTATTGAAGAAGACTTGAAACTAGAGATTGAGACCATAAACTCATGTTTACAATGTTTACTGAGGGAATAAATCAAGAGAGAAGTAGAGTCATTTTCTCATAGACCTCTATACAACCAGAGGAGTCGCTCCCTACTGCGGCATTTACGCCAACTGCTTCAGGAGCCGCCATTGTTGTTTTGAACGAACAGTCACCTCACCTTATCTTCACACACACACCTAAGCCACGGCCCTAATTGCCTGTAGTTCCTCACAGGAGGCTGATTGGAAAAACGTATTGAACCACAAGATGGATATTTCGTACGATATGTGATGCCATTTCTGCCAAATAAATCCTCCAAAATCCTCCAAACTGCTCCTTTAATTAACATTTTGGTTGTTTAAAAGTGTGTTATTCAGCATTCAACTGTGGTACTTCTGGTTGCAAAAAACACAAGATGGTGACGCCCAAAAATGCTGAGCTCCAAGCTTCAAAACGGCAGTCCACAAACCAATGGGTGACATCACAGCAACTACGTCCAAATTCTTTGCTTCAGCCCCAATCGACGTCGGCAATTTATCCGACTTTGTGCAGCTCGATCTCAGGCCACTAAAGGCTTTAAACAACTGTATTCACTTATGCAGTTCCCAAAACATCAACATCAACAGACGTTGATGTGTAAAATCTGGAGTTCCCGTGTAACTTTTCTCTGTGTGCCACAAGAGAAACACTGATGTCAGAGAGCTGCAGCAGCGCCGCGCCTCTCTCCGATCACCGATATCAGCCATGACAACAGATCTCGGTAAAGTGACCTCATCCCCACAAAACCTGGTGTAATCAATACAAAACCGTCCTGTAATTAGTGCCCACTGACCGGCCCCTCCTGGCCTTGATTTTCACCGACCTCACTAGGTAGGAGCGGGACAGTATGACCTCATGTTGCCGCAGGGAGTTCCCGCACCCCCCCCCCAGACCCTCACCCCCTGTGCTTGTCCTAATCAGCTCCTCATCCCGGACACTTGGTCCACTACGACTACATTAGCCACCACTGACCCCCACAAAAACCACCACGCCAACTCCGTAGCCCGGCTCGGCCAATCCACGCCGCCGCCGACATCGGCCAAACCAATTAAAGCGTCTAATGAGAGTCTTGTATAACACTAACACGGCCATTAAAGAGCGTTTAAAGAGAGTACGGGGGTATCGGGTGGAGGGCTGCGGGTGATGGTGTCATGGCTTATTAGTATTCAAGCAGCATTTGGTTTCCATTAAGGGCGGACGTTCACGAGCGCCTTCAGGTGTCTCCACGGATCCCGTGCTGCGGCACGATGGCGACGGCAATGATTCACGCGGCCAGGACTTTTATAAACAGCTCTCACGCAGATGAGAACAATCTCCCCTCATAAAGGGGCGCCTTTCGATTTCATTTGCGAAACATGGAGATATGCGAGAAGAATAAATAAAATAAAGCGCGTGTGTGTGTGGGGAGTGTGTTTGAGAAAACAGTGACTTGACAGTATTACACAGGCACTCCGTTTAATACCCAGCCATAATATTGCTGAGGGAACAGGCCCAAGGCGCTACTCTCTTTTATTAGTCATTCACTGGGATTATGGACACATTGCCTCCATTACCTAAGAGAGAGGAGCAGAAGCCCTGTCCCCCCTGGGGACGGCCAAATAACTCTCACTCTCTCTCTCACACACACAAACCATTAACATACACTCTGTGGCTTAAATAGATTTTCAGCGTGCAGACATAAACACAAACACGCTCCATCACCGAGATGAACGCAGGCTTCCATGAACCCTTTTTACCAGCAGGATAATAGAATCAATACGGCATGTGAATAAAATGACAGCTGAATAGATCCGTGACAAAGTTGCCGAAAGACATTAGACCCTCTCCCTGTTTGTGGGATTATCTGCAGCCTTTCCTTTAGTTTTTGTTTTTGAGTTGCAGAGATCCGTACGGTGCAGGTTACGCATTACGAGGTCAAGTTTGCACGTTCTAAATGCACACGTGTACACACACACACACACACACTCACACACACACACACACACACACACACACACACACACACACACACACACGTGCGTTGGTTTTGTCAGCAGTGATGCGATGAGGCTGATGGATGGCGGCCGGAGAGAGAAAGGATGGACGGATGAATTTGATTTGTCTTAATGCAGGCGGGCTGCGATGGTGGCGGGGGCGACGCATCGGAGCGCTGCTGCTACAGCCGCGACTGCATGTATCAAAAGTAAATCAATTACCAATCGATAAGATTCTTCAATTTGCATGAATCAGGCTGTTTTTCAGCCTCCCTCCCTCCGCCTTATTTCGTCTGTCTCAGACTGAGCGAGCGTGCTCCTCACCTTCATCTTCTCTCTGACATTGCATTCAAAAGAATACGACGCGCGACAGTCCATCGTGTTGTTCTTCATACTGAATATTTCACAAGTTGAGATGCACTGCTGGCTCCTTTCCAGGCTGAGTAACAATGGGAGTAAAAGTTGAGTAACTTGAACTACAGAATTTTCCAATTCACATTAAATAGGCTCAGAAACACATGGCTATTGTCAGCGTTCTCATTAGTGGTGCAACGGACTGTTGTTGATCCGTGATCCATACGGATCCCCCTCGCAGTTGATCCTGTAAATTTCCCCACTGCGGGACCAATAAAGGAATATCTTATCTGATCACGCATGTGAACCGCCGATTAATTACACAGTTTAACGTCACAGTGTGAAATAAAGTTTTACTGACGATGGTTCTCCTCCAATATGCAGTAAAACATGAGATCAGGACATCATGGATGTTTTTCTAGTCTCTGATCATGTGACATTATAAACAACCAATCAGTGTTTAAACCAACAGGAGGAGAGCTAACACTAACACTAACCTCACTAACTAATCCATAAAAATACAATCTTTTATTTCCTTATCATTTGAATTGTGTGTTTTTATGAAGAAAAAACCCCATTGTAAAATACTATAACAAAGTAAAAGTATAACATTTAGAACTTTTGATGGTTTACTGACTTTAGAGAAGTTGAAATGATTTTTTAAGTGCTGATCCGATCCGTGACTCTGATCCGCAATCCGATCTGAACCGTGAGGTTTACAATCCGTTGCACCTCTACTTCCCATGAACTGAAATGTAAAGCAGTGGTTCCCAATCTGGAGGCTCAGACCTCCCAACATGATGTAAAATAAATCTGAGGGATGCGAGATGATTCACACGATATGTCCTGCTTGTCTCATATCTATCTATATTTGTGTTGTTATTGTGGAATACTGGATAGATTTATCTCTTCTGGCCTCCATCCAAGAAGAGAACATCACTCTTTGGTAAAATAAATAAGGAGAGAGCTGGATGATGGAGTGAGACGAGAGGAGGAGTTGGTATGCAACACATTCTCACACCGATGCACAGAGCAGCTCTACTCCCCTGGCGTTGTCAAGATACACTTGTTACATACATAGTGTCAACGTGTCAAAATTAAACTTCCTTCTTCACAGGAAGTTAAGGTTTAGGACACAGAACCACTGCCTGCCCCCCTGACCAAAAAGGGGGGCAGGCACTTAAAAAAAAGAAATACTGAATAGGTGATTGGATGAACCATCCAATCCATCCACCGTCAGGGAGAAGAGCGAAAACCTCTTTTCCGTGGAGAAAAGCCTTCAATGTTGTTCTTGGCTGGTCTCTTAATAGAGAAACACTCTCCAGTTTTGATGCTGTTGCAACATCTGCGCCAACAACTTCGGGAGTCGCCCTGACACACCCTAAGCCCCGCCCCCTAGCTGCCTGTAGCTCCTCACGGGAAGGTGATTGGTCCGTGCAAGTCTGACAATGTTGTTTTTTGCGTTTCTCACGTCCCCTTGTGACTTTGCGAGACTCCAGCTGCCTTCATGAACTTCACTGACTACTGACTTACGTTAATAGCGAGTGACAAACGAGTCACGTGGCAAACGGCGTCAAAATGTCCGTGTTCACTTTTAGTTTCGCACGGCACACAAACAGCAGTCTCCTAGATTAATTTGGCGGCGCCCTCACATGCTAAATGAGTTGTTTAACACATTGGAAGTGAGAGAGACTGATACTTTGTCTATTGTGACTATTAACTCACATTTTTACACTATGAGCTAAAGATTGTGTAAAATCCCTGAAAGCAGAGAGGTGAATGTTTTTCTTTCGACGGCCCGATGAAATCATGGGCTGAAATTCATGTTCAAACGTTTGTCGTTTAATAGAGTCAAGATGCATGAGCAAGAAAACACAAGCGGGGGTGAAACTAGCTGCCTGTTGACATCAATTCGGAGAATTAATGTGTCCCAACAAATCTTGTTGTTTTATTTCCTTCCAGGGCCTCCATTATGCGCTTTTAGTCATTAGGGCTGATACTTAATGATTGACACCGAGTTAAAGTGCACCTTCAGTGCATCGCTTATCACGACCTGCTCTCGTGCGCCGCACACACACCCACACGTATGTGCACACACACACATATTAATATTTACTCTCTTAAACACACTCACACACACACACACACACACACACACACTCCCCCAAACCCCAACGTGGGCATAAATTTACTCCAGCTGTGACTTAAAAGACAAATAGCCAATAAAAGTGCCAGGGGTGTTCACACATGCGTTTCTGGCTCAATCAAATCAATTTCCTCTAAGTAGCCATAAACATGTTCTCTTTTAAAAGGTGTGAGAGGGGTTCCCATTATCCCCGGGGCCCCCCTGGCCTGCTCCTCCAACCCAGAGGTCCCTCCACAGGGGTCAGCATCAAGGCCCTAATCTGTCTCAGTCCGCCAGATCCATCTGTAACTCTCAGACGCCGGGAGAGATCAGGACCTCGGCCACGTCCGAGGCCCTCTGATCACGAGACTACGTCCATTAATCAGTTTGCAGGCAGCGCGGCGACAAAGAGATCGCCCGGCAGGGGGGTTAGAGTCCCCAGGAGTTACCCCGGTCCTGCTGCAGGGTCCGGGGGCCATGGGAGGGGGGAGGGTCTGCACGGAGGACCAGACAAAAGGGTTCTGGTGGCCATACGTATGAATCAACGATTGGTCGATCACTGAGTTGTCATTTTTACAGATTTATCAGAACTTTTAAAAAGATCTGCGATCCCGTTGGTCCGCATCCTTCTCGCGCCAGCTTTTCCACCATTGTAATGCAGTTACTGTAGCGGCTTCAAGGGGGGCCACTGAGACTACAATTACCCTGGTTGTCCTTCCCGTGGTGAATGATTGTAATTGTAATTGACTATAACCACTTTTTGCATATAAACCCCATGTAAAACACTCATCCCCCCACCTCGCAAATGCTCCCTGTTCCCCCTCTTTTTTTCCTCCATCTTCACTGTCTGCTAAACCTCGGGACTCCAGCTTACACTCATGGGAGTTGACACTCAGCTCCCTACAAATCCAGTTAATATTCAATGGCTCATTAAAGATTGATTGCGAGCTGTAAAAAAAAAATAAAAATAAAAATCCTTCCTTTTTTTAGCGTGTAACTGTGCTTTATAGAGGAGCTTTGGTTCTGCTGCTCCCTTGGTCCTTGTTAGTGAAGTGCTTGGGATGTATAGACCTGGTGGGGGACCATGTTCCTGGCCCAGGTTGACCCACACCTACCCAGGCTATAAACGCCAGGGCCAGGGCAATCAGGCACGGGATTGCCCCCCTGAGAGAGTAGTTCATTTCCACTGCTGAAATATTTAGGAGTCTGAGGAAGCCCCCGAGAGACTGGAAGCAGCAAATATTAGACAAAGTCCTGTGCGTGTGCTGGAAGGTGTAATCCCTGCACTTCCCAGGTGAGACGTGATAAAATAAACAGCCCTGCTGCTAATTGTGTCATCGTGGAATGACTTAAACATTATCACATATTGGTTTAATGAAAACTATTAATCAGCTTTCATATTATTATTATGTTCCAATTAAGTTTTCTGAGGCTTTTAAATGAAGTCTGTTGTTTATTCTGTTGTTGTTTCTCACTCCTTTTCCCCTCCTCTCAACCCCCGACCCCCCGTGACCCTCTCGGTTTCCCAGGAGTCCCCCGGCCTGTAGGCAACGCCGCAAACACAATTTCCGTAATGTCATTTGCAGCGTGGATGAAGGAGAGAAAGTCCTGGCTGTCAAAACCACCTCGACGCCGCGGCGAAGAAAATGCGAGCCGACACATGACAGATTCTTAGGTTTGTACAAATGGACGCCCCCCCCCCCCCCCCCCCCCCCCACCCCATCCTTCCTCCGTCTCACTTAAAAAACCTCTCACCTCCTCTCGCCACCACCCAGAAGCACCGTATAATCCCCCCCACCCCCGCTACCTCACTCAGCCACTCTCCAAATGTCCTGCCCTCACCCTTTTCCCCAAGTGTGTCACTCCCTCACTCTCCCCATGTCAAATGGGCAGAAATTACTGCATTATTAAGTGTGCGTGGAGGGTCAGGTCTCATCAGATCTAATTTAATCCGGCTGTCGCATGACTCCCACTCCTATAGACATGAAGCATAAATATGCAGTCTTAAACGACTCACCTGCTTCTGTCTCCTTGTTTTATAATATTCTATAACAGTCGGTCGATAGAGTAATATTTAAACAAATGACCATAAACAAAGCAAATTATTGCCTTGTCTTTATTTGCCATTAAGAACATGACAAATAGGAAAATACTTTTGCATTAAAACTATTTCATACCGGCAGTGATGCACATTTGTAACAGTTGCAACACTTTTCTAATAAAAGGTTTAAATAGATTCACGCAGATCAACTACCAGGATCCTGTTGACCCAGAGCAGCGTCTTGAAGTCCGTCTGAGTAAAACTGTTGTTCAGCCTAAAGCTACTGTAAGATATTCTATTGAGTTTCCTTTTAGAGGAATGCTCTGAGTGAATTTGAGTTCCTGCTGGTAAACTACAGTGTTTGTGTCCAGGGCTTTTATTGTGAAAGGTAAGAATGGAGGGAGTAGATCTGTTGAAAGGGAGTAGTAAAGTTTGTCTTCTTGGTTCGGATAGAGACAGTTCAGAGAGGATACGTGGGTTTCTCCACCGCCCCTTTAAGAAACTAGCGGCTATTAAGTCCACCGGGAGATAGTCAAATATTGGACCCGTTTTTTACAAAACCACATATCTTCAGAAGATTCTGACATTAGAATGGCATTTTTCAAACACACAAATCTCCAACAAAAATAACTTTTGTTGGAGACCTTTTCTCCCGCCCAGCAACACTTGAGATCTGGCAACTAATGTTAGTGTTTAAGCCCTCGTATGTTTGGAATGTTAAATATGAGCTGTTAGCTGTGTAAATATCTAATGGTGGCAAAAGAAAATATAAACACATTATGCTAATATGTGGGGGAAACAAGTCACAACCACGCCCACTTAGGAGACAGGAAGTGTGAACCATTTCAAACCATCGTTTGGATGCTTGTAATGCATTATCTTTGGTTTGGACTAAAGAGCCTCTGTGTTTTACACTAAAGTGACGGTTTTGATCATCCGCACAATGTGATTGGTTGATGGTTATATTTGCAGTGCGAAAAGCTCAGAAACATCAACCTTGTTCCAGAAAAAAATCGTCGCTTTTTCGCTGCGTCTGTGTGAAAGAAAAAATCTGTTAAAATATGTGTATGGACGGGATGAGAAAATGTCGCCTTCATACGTGAAAGCCTTTTTCCCCTTTAAGGTTTATCCCGTTTACCCCTCAGCCCTCACCTCCCCCTCCCCTTGTCATCGTAGAGAGAAAGGTAGGACCCTCTCAATCATTGGCTCAATCAATGAAGATGATTGGACCAGTGAACAGGAACACATTGGGTTAACACCTCCAACCTGCTCTGCACCTGATGTGACCCACAGCCACCACAGCGTTTGCGCTCACATCCCATTTGTCACCGCAGTTTTTTCCCCGGAACGGAGGGGGAGGGAGGGGGGGGGACGACAAGATTGAATGGGGCCGCCATGGAAATATGATTTCCAGTACGCATTGTTAACTCACCGGGGAGAGGGCTTTTGCCAAATTCTATCAAAGTGTGCAACTGCGTATTAAATGACTATCAAAAGGCCTGCCATCATTTTTCACGCCGTAACCATGGACGTGCCCTGACTAACCCTTCTGCAGTCACACACAAAAAAAAAGGCTATTGCTATTGATCTGCTGCGAAAATGTTTCAACAGCGGATGTGACAGAGGGCGAGACACTTCTGAATATGAAGGTTTAGTATATGAGAGGAGTGTGTGGCGCGTGCAGAGGGGCCGGGGTTAATATAGCGACTGCACAGATGGAGAGCAGACCTCACGGTTATTTTCTTCCCACGCTATACTGCCACCAAAAAAGTTTGCTGTAGCGCTCCATATGGAAGCAGGTGGGCGCTGGGGGAGTGGGTGGGGGATGGGGGCGTGAGTGGGCGAGGAAAGGGGGTCCCAGTGGGCGGCGGGTCACGGGTTCCCCCCCCGGTTGACGAAACATCAGAATCTCCCACAGCAGAGAATGTTGTCTGAATGCGGTCTTCAGTGTGTAGGAAGGGAGCTGGTTAAAGTTTAACCAGCTCCGTCCTGTTTCTCCGTCAGCCAGACCAGAGCAGGGCACTCTGCCCCCCCCTTCCCTTCCTCCCACTGACCCCCACCCTGTTACGGACAGAAGTGATGGATCGCCCCTGTCATTGTGGGGACCGCTTGCAAAGAGGGGACCCGGACTCCTTGTTAATCTGACCCTCTAAGCCAGAGTGGACAACACATTATGACAACCGCTCCCCCTCCTCTTCCTCCAAAAAGCAAAAAGAGAACACATGGCATGTAACTAAACAATTTTTTGGGGGGGGATTCAGCCTATTTTCACCCCCTCCCCCCTCCACCCCAGACCCCATAAACCATGACAGGAATGCCTCAGAAGCCACAGAGCGCATTTGAGGCGAAGAGTATAAAAAGAACAGGAAAAAGTTGGGCAGAGAGAGAGAGAGAGAGAGAGAGAGAGAGAGTGAGAAAAATGAGAGGTGGAGGAGAGAGACGGCGAGCAGCTGTGTGGAGTGACAGCGAGCGGTGCAGATGACTAATGGCGGCGGGTGAACTCGCGATATTGACGAGTGATCAGTCATGATGCCATCTCGGCCCCCGAACCGTGTGCTCACTTGCACAGTGCGTTGTGATTTTGTGCGTACGAAAAAAAGATGCATCTAACTGATAGAAGAAAAATAAAACATTTGCTAAGTTAAAAATAGGCAGAACAAATAAAACCATTCAACTTAAGAAGACTAAGACAATCAACACAGTTATTAATCCAAGTTCATTCATATTAATTAATATTATTTGTCCTTATGATGACAATTAAACAACTTTTTTCACCAGGTTTGCTTTCCATGCAGAAGAAATGTGTTATTGGTGAGTACGTTTTAAATTCATCATAGTCAACAAAAGCAGGACAAATGTCAGCATTTAAATCTCAAAGTAACCTAGCAAATGAAAAGAAACTCGATAACGGCTTTAATATCCAGTTAAATGTCAAAGACGGCTCAGACGGGACGGCGACAAAACAAAGAAAATCATGCTCATTTGTAGCTGCCCTCCAAATGATTAGTACATGTTTTCCCGTGGGGGGGGGGTGGGGGGGCTCGCACAGTTCATTTTTTACTGGTTTGTTAAGGGAACGGGATGTCAAGCCTTCACAAGGAAATGTAATGATGCGAAGGACATGGGTCAAGTTTACCATTTGAAGGAAGAAAAAAAAAAAAGAAAGAAGAAATCTTGAATCTGTTTTCCTTCGTCCCGTGACAGCGGGGGTCAGAGCTCCACCCATTCGGGTCCAAACGAGAGCTGTCGGGTGTCAGTAGGTGACTTGATCAGGGATGCGTGTGCGTGTGTGTGTATGTGTATGTGTATGTGTGTGTGTGTGTGTGTGTGTGTGTGTGTGTATGTGTGTGTGTGTGTGTGTGTGTGTGTGTGTGTGCGTGCGTGGGTTTGAGGGGTTGACACACACACGCGCTGCACCGCTCTCAGCTGACTCTGAGAATATGTTTGCGTGGGACAAGTCCACCAAGACCCATCCATCAACCGGGTCCAAATACGCCCTGCGCCACTGTTGACACGGGGTTAACAACTTGACACTGACGGAGGTGGGCGAGGGCCCCCCGCGGCAGAACGGAGAGAGAGAGAGAGAGATGGATTGGAACGTGATCGACGTTCAATTTGAATTATTCCCTAATATTTCCATTTAGCAGAGAATTGAGCACATAGCGAGGCTTTCGTGCCGCCGGACAAGTGGGAGTGAATTTGTACACGGAAACAGTTCGATCGAAAACTGCTTTGCAGCATAAGTAAAAAGAAAAAAAGAAAACAAGCGACGATGTTTCTCCTCATGACCTCGATCTTATTGCTTTATGCCTAAATAGACAAGCTTGTCAACCTGGCCGCCAGAGATGAGTTATGCGGGGATTGTCCGTGCAGACGTTAAAACTTTCCTTCCCCTCCTCAGTAATCACCGTGCATTATTACACATTAAACATGCACTAATGTACAAGTCATCAATTCTGCGGTGAGACAACAACCAGAAAGTGATTAAAAACTTTTAGGGAGCATTGATTTAAAAACTACTTTGCGGGCTATGTGGAAAATAAAAAATAAAAAAATACACATGAAGTTGTAAATCAGACGGACGGGTCGGGATGCCGGGAAAAGTTCCCATCCAATAGAGGCTTGAGAATGTGAAGTAAATCTCTGAGTGGCTGCGGCAGGGATGCAGGTGGAGGAAAGCGCTGGGGAAATGTAGTGTAATCTCAGCTTCAGCCACGTTATCGGCTGGGCTTTTTAACACGGGGGCCAATTTAATTGCACTTAAAGCAGAATGGCAGAACATCAATCTTGATGAGTGGATCTGCATCACAGTTCTCCCAGGCCAATCTATCACTATCTATGCCTCTGGGTCGCCCCCCCCCCCCCCCACCCCCGCAACACTAACACACTCATACATGCCCGTACTCCCTCGCCTTCCCATCTGCACGTTCCCATCATGCTC
The DNA here is from genome assembly GCA_016806645.1 of Ophiodon elongatus. Lineage (NCBI taxonomy): Eukaryota > Metazoa > Chordata > Actinopteri > Perciformes > Hexagrammidae > Ophiodon > Ophiodon elongatus. The sequence goes on from JACSYO010002163.1 coordinate 2,012,575, forward strand.
TTCTTCTTTTTTGTTTTGTTTTACGAAAGCATTCATTTCTATCTCTAGAGTTTGAATGCACACTGAAGCAATCCATTATGAGTATAAACAGTATTTCCACATTAGAGCTAAGTTTATTGATCTTTAAATGATGCGTCTGGCAATATTCTACATTTCTGTTGTTCTCAACAAATCTAAGAGGGTATATTATCATTGTAGTTAAAAAATATATATTATAATTATGGAGATGGGGGAGAGGGAGGGGAGTTATATTCTTAGACGAAAATCAGAATTTCAGATATTAAAGTTTTAGATGTATGAGAAAAAAAACTCAAATATTATCTGAAATTAAAGTAGAAAATTGACGTGAAAGCAATCACAAATTTGCGAGATTATAAAGTTGTACATATAAAAGAAAAAACTGATATTATCTGAGATTAAATTGTCAAATTTACGAGAAAAAAACATAAACGTTTTTTTCTTGGAACATTACTCCCCTCCCCTGGCTACCTAAATATGTTTTTCTTTATTTTTTTAACCTAAAACAGTCCCAATACACCGTCAAAGAAATCCAATAAAAAGACTTAAACAGTCTCTTAAAGAGACAGAACACCCCAAAATCAAAAAACACATATTTTCCCTCTTACCTGTCGTGATATTTATCAATCTAGATTGTTTTGGTGTGAGTAGAGACGTCTGACTTCTCTCCAATATAATGGAACTCGGCTCGTGATTCTCAAAGCTAAAACAATTAAATACAATTTTAAAAACTCATCAGCAACGTTTCTTTACAGACGTGATAAACCTGCAGAGAAAATATCATAGCGTCTAAACAGAAACATTGACTCGTCTTTACACGTAACGCTGCTGTCCACTGTTAAGAATCGGTGATTAACAATTCATGCCGAATGTTTATTGTTTACACAACGGTTATTATGAAATCAGCTTGGATTTTGGGTGTTTTCCAACGAAAGTCCAGTCAATTTCCGCTCGCTACATTCAAACGGTCTTTTCTAAATAAATTTCTGTCTTCACAGGAAAATAACTTAAGTTTAGGCAACAAAACTACTTGGCTAAGTTCAGGAAAAGATCGTAGTTTGTGTTCAAATAACTGCGGAAGTGACGTTACTTAAGTACAAACGTTACGTGATAAATTAATCAAGGCAGCCTCACACGGGCCACGAACAGCGGCTTCCCGGGTCCAAGACCAGTTTATGTTGTGTGGGTTTTTGCGGTCTCAACAGTTCCATGATTACATGGATTATGTATGAATTGTTTTTGAGGAATATCTACGAATTACAGGGCATTGTTTTTTAATTAGAAAATAGCAATAGCTACGAACGCTGTATGAGAACAGCCTGTCTGAATAATAGTTTATCCAACAGTCTCACGGCAGTCCTTGAAATAGTCACAAAATGCAATTTATTGTTTTTGTGTACAGGGACACGAATTGTCCAACCTTTTCTTGTCGCTCGGAACAATATTACGTTACAAAATGAAAGTTACATTTCGGCATCTAAACCACTCACTTAGGTTTAGGAAAACCATCATGGTTTGGCTTCAAATACTACCTAAAGTTACATTTAGGCAACAAAACCAATGTTTTGTTGAGGCAACAAAACAAACATTATGGTTCAGGCAACAAAACCAACATTAGATTTGGGCAACAAAACCACTTAGTTAGGTTTAGAAAAACCATCACAGATCCAGATTGACCTATTTGACCTTTCATAGGTATTTCCTTTTGATGGACAATTCTTGTTCGATGTACACAAAACCATTTTTGTGACCTGCCATGATTTTGGGGCGGTTTAGATTACTACAAGGTTGCGTTAGATAAATGCTCCACAATGTCAAAAAAAGAAAATACGGCTCATTTTCACGTCTACTGGTGGAGTAAATGCAGAGGAAATAGATGCACGCATTAGGGCTTAAGCCAATAGTTCTGTGGTTAGACAACAGTAACTACCTCCTGAGCCGTAAGCATCGTGAACTCTTAGTGGCCGTGGAACACTTAAATACAGAGAGCACCGGCTTCATCAAGGCCATAAAGCATAAAGAGGACTTATCCAGTGCTGAAAGCTAGGGACAGAGCCGATAGAGGAGTAATGATCCCTTAATGTGGTGGCCTCTCTCTCTCTTTCTGTCTCCCCTCCCCCCCCCCCTCCTCCTCCTCCTCCTCTTCCTCCTCCTCCTCCTCCTCCTCCCCCCTACTGCTACATTAGCAGGGATAATAAATGAGACTCCGGCATCACAAGCATAAACTTTTTATGACCCACCTAACCAGCCTTATCAAATGTGGATGTGATTACTTTCGCCAGGTGACAGATGTAGAGATGGATGGACGGACGCGGAGATTCAGACGCATCTCCGACGGAAAATAAATAATTATTTCATATCACGTACGGCGGAGGAGTGATGAGTGCGGAGAAAGTAGGAAGTGTTGGAATAAAAGGACGGGGGGCAGGAGGGAATAAAAAATGAGAGTGGGATGAGGGAGGTGGGTGAGGAGTGGGAGGATGGGAGTGTCTTGAGTGGCTGCTGCTCTGAATGGGCCGGTAAGATGGAGAGGACAGGCTGAATGGGCCGAGTGAAAGGAGCCTTTCTCCTCTACATGATAACTTTGATCCCTCCTGTTTCCACACACCAGTCAGCAATATTGTTAAGCAGCAGTTGGTTAATACTTCAACCGAGTCCTGGTATGGAGACGAATGGAGGAGGAGGAGGCCCCCCCCCCCCAGCCTCCCGTCCTCTCCTCTCTATCTGGACAGTAGTTTATCCTGATAAACTACTTTACAGGTGAATAGGGTAATACATATAACTAATGTATGTTGTTCTGAAAATGTGCGTTTAAAATATGCAAATGAGGCATTACCTTATCAAATATGTGCTTATTTGCATAATTTTCCAGAACAGAAATGTGAACATTGGATAAAGTCTGGTTAAAAATTCTTGTGACATGTTGTTGACATATTAGAGTCAAATATTTTTAGAGAAGGGATTTATGATATATCTTTGTATCACTCCATAAATCACAATATACTGTCAATAGCCATAAAATAAAATCCATTTTCTTCATGTTTTTAGTAATAAAATGTTCTATAAATCAGTCTATGAATGATATGTGAACATACCCCTCTGTAGAAACCTTCAGAATATAGAGAGGAATGAAAATGTAAAGTTTGGTGGATGTAAGAGCTACTGAAGAGCAGATTTCTGGATCAGAGTCTGAGAACAAACTCATTGAGAGAAAACGTTCTTTAAAGAGATGTTTTGTTAAATTACAGACATTTTGAAGACACGACAGGTGAATAGGGTAAAATAACTAACTAATAGATATCAACATGAAACTTCACCAGTTGATTACTGACATTAAGATGATTTGTTTTTTGTGCGTTACAAGTTTTCTGAAAAGTTATGTTTAAATATGCAAATGAGACATCATCTAATAGTAACTTCTAGTAAATTTAGGAGAAATCTAGACGCAAACAGACAAAGTAGTAAAATAAACACCTAAATGTAAATTTTGGATGTTTTCTATCCTCTAATCTGAAAGACGACGTGTTATGGAAGCAAAATTGACAAAAATCTTAAAATTGACCTCTGCATAAAAAAAACAATGTTTTTTGCCTGTAGTGTCTCAGCTTTCATTGTCTTTTAAAGTATTGAGAAACAAGAAAGAAAGCCAAGAATGACAAAGACAAATGATAAAAATGGAGAAATATGGTGATGGAATGTGAAATATACTTTCATCACGTGGAGTTTGAATACTGAAGACTGTTTAGGATCATATTTCTATACATCACCATAATATTAAAGTTAAACTTTCATATTAAATGTAACTGCCTTGTAATATTTGCCTCTGATGGAGACTACCTTTCAAATTTATATTTTATAAACTAGAAAAAAGTACTGCGTTTTGTTCCCCGCCACATCATTTTATCTTTTATCTTCTCTTTTTTCTGCTGAGATGCAGGTTTCTCTGCCGTGTTAGCCGTATGACTGATAGCGTGGATGCGTGCTAAACATGTTTGACATGTACTTTTTGTTCTGCCTCATTAACGAACGGCCCGGGTATGAAGAGATCAGATTAAAGGTAATTAAAATGACAAAAACACCACCATCGCTCCTAATGCAGCAGTAATGATGGCCTAGGATGCTTGCCAACCCCCCCACCCACCACCACCACCACCACCCCCTCCACCTGTTTTTCCCTCTCTCCGGTCCTCCCTCCGCTCGTCCCCTCTCTCCCGCTCAGCTGTGGCTACAGAATCATTAACCTGGCTCTGTGAGCAGGATGTGCTGACAGAACACTCTGCTATTGTGCTTCCTGTCATCTTCAGGAAATCGGGGCTTCCCCCTGCTGTCGAGGTAAAGCGCCGCTGGGTGACGAGCGATGCCTCTCGTTCCTCCTTTTTTTTTTTTTTGGTCCTCTGTTTCTGTGTTCATCTGAATTGTCTTTGCCGCTCTTAATGTCTCGCTACAAAAACTGCTTTACGCACAAAAAATATAGATATGAAAATATCAAATACCTGTCCAGAATAATGGATTCAGTGGAGAATCTGAGCTGCAATTAAATGACAAAAAAGAAAGTGTTATAATTAGACTTTGTCTTTTCATTTGCCTACACTGGAATGGATAATAAGATATATTACACATATGCACAGGGTGGACAAAATAACAGGAACACTTAAAATATAAATAAAGTTTAGTAGTGACAATCAAAAGCTTAACAGAAGTAGAATTTATAGCAGGACTATAATACTGGATTGCATGGTGTTGTCAGGTGTTCCTGGTATTTTGACCACCCTTTTGTGTGTGTGTGTGTTTGTGTGAGTGTCTGTGTGTGTGTATGTGTGTGTGTGCATGCCCTGGCGTAAGTGACGGAGTGGGCATGCTCTGTCATGAGCAGCGCAGAGTTGACGCTTCCTTTTACATGGCAGCTGCAAGGCTCCAGTGATGTATCAGAGTCAGCATAAAGCATTGATCAGAACCGGGGTTAATCATTGCTCCGGGAAACCCAGAGGAGGTGGAGGCTGCCTGGGGAGAAGTAAGCCAGGAGAGTGGGCGGCTTTCACCACAGGAGGCCCCGCGGCTCTGCAGCAAAGGAATGCTGGCAGGAGGACATAACTCGTCTGTTTGTCTCGCTGTCCAACTATCAAAACTGTTCATAATGATTTAAACGAGAGGTTCAGCACAAGGTTTGTATGCTTGGATATGTGTGTGTGTGTGTGTGTGTGTGTTTGCATGGGGTAGGATGGGGTTGGGGGGCCTGATGGGAGCAGTGAACGTAATCCCCTTGAATGGACGGACGTCCAAAAAAGTGGGCAATGTGAAGCCGGATCTGTGCTGTGTCTACTCAGCAGTACCCATTCACTCCCCTGAGCTGGGGAGTTAATAATTCAAAAGAGCGATGGGGAAAGAGGCCACGAGGCCTGAGTGACAACATGGAGATCTAGAGGGAGACCGAGACCATTATGGGAAAGGAGACCACTCTAGGGGAAGGAGGGATCAGAAGGACCATGAAGAAATAATAGGAGAAAAATAAATATTCCAGCGGGCAACATTATAACTGTGGAGAACAAGTTAAAAAGGACAGTTCACCCCCAAAAATAAAAAATACATGTTTTTCTTCATACTTTTAATGCTATTTGTCAATCTAGATTGTTTTGGTGAAAAGTGAAGCCAATGCATAAGTGTCTTAAACCTACATTCTCTCTACTGACCATCAGGGGGCGACTCCTCTGGTTGTACAGAAGTCTATGAGAAATTGACTCTACTTCTCTCTTGATTTATTCCCTCAGTAAACATTGTAAACATGAGTTTATGGTCTCAATCTCTAGTTTCAAGTCTTCTTCAATACAGCATGATGTTCATTTAGTAAATTATGGTCCATTTAGAGTCAAATAGAACATAAAGCAGGGTATGCTTTAGGGCGGGGCTACAAGGTGAATGACAGGTCTCTACCAGAGCTCAGAAAAATCGACCTGGCTTCTAAAAAAAAGCACAGTTTTTTTATGTCAGCGTAATATTCCCGTTATGTGTGAAAGGGATCACGGGAAAAACAACAGTTTGAAATATATTGGTGTGAATTAATTACACAAGAAAATTGCATAAAAACATAACGGGAGTCGTCCGTGTTTTCGTCTTTTACCACTTCACAGTGTGTTTTCACTTCATGAAAGTTAATTGTAACATTTTTGATCACCTAAAAATGTCTAGTTCAGTGTTCGGTTGTACTTGGCTCCGCCCTCTTGTGTCACTTCTGGTTGCAAAAAACAAATGGCGACAACCAAAATGCCGAACTCAAGGCTTCAAAACCGTAGTCCACAAACTAACTGGTGATGTCACGGTGACTATGTCCACTTCTAGAGTTTACGGACTTTAAACCCAACCACGATGTTTTTTACTGAACCAAACTGAAGTGTTTCTGTTTCCTGCCACCGTGTGCTGGTCAAACCAGTATGTTAAAAACCGACAGTACGGGGTGTTGGTTGCAAAAAAAACAAGGTGGTGACGACCAAAATTCCGGAACTTGAGGCTTCAAATTGTCAGTCTGCAGACCAGTTGGTGACTATCAGCCCTAGAAAATTGTCTGATTTCTCTCTAATATATTTAAACTAAGTGGCAAACAGCTCATCGTGCTCAAAGCGCCAAAAAGTACATTCAACAGCATCGTCTCTTTAAAGAAATCATGACCCAGTTGCTCAAGGTAATCCACAGTTCTTATTGTGATTAGTTTAAAAGAAAATAGTTCCCACATGAAACCGCGAGCCAAGTGCCACACGGCCGATATCTCCAAAACTAGGCAATCAAAACAATCTACAGGTAAGAGGGGAAAAATTTATTTCTGATTTTTGGGTGAGACGTCCTATAGTGACTGATTTCCGTGACGAGCCACTCGGCTGGGTGCGGGAGAAGATCCTGTTCTTTACTCGCTGTTACAAAGAGATTCCAGGCCGTTCGTATTTTTGGGTGAGGTTCCCGTTTAATTATAGTTCACAACTGACCATTTGCTTGATATCTATTGGTTTCCCTCTGGTGTGTTTTGTTTTGCGGAAAAAAACGTGCGATCTCCCCGTCACCCATGCATCATTACCTCTGTCAGTTGCACCTGTGCCCCATATATAAAATACCTCCCACACTAATACACACTGCCACCCGTGGTCAACCTGAGATAGGCTCCACACACACATATAATACACAGACATAACCAATGGCTCCTACACGTCCCTTTAAGAGGCTTTTTTTTGTCTTTTTAATTTCTACGATGAATATTAGGGCCATTGTAGTTTTTTTAAAAAAAGCTTTTTTTCTGAGAAAAAAATAAGAATTTACATCATAAAAGACGTAAATTTACGCAAATTTTTTTTTTTCTGAGATTAAAGTGGCAAATCTAAGAAAAAACGTTCTAAATTTGCAAGACTAGAATGTCATAAAAGTATGAAGAAAAACTAGTTGAGTGCAAAAAAAGAAACCGTGGTAACGTTAACGTGACATCTAAACTGACCAACGGACTCCTCCGCCGGGCAGAGACCTCTACCTCCGTTCGTCTTCCCTCCTTCCTCTCCATCCTCTTCTCCTCTCGCTGCCCGTCCCTCTGGGATGATTCCTCACCGTTGACCTTGTCGTCACCACCATCGGCGTGCGGCCACACATCAAAGTCCAGGACGCTTTCTCCAAGAAACGGCACATGAGGATATACGAAGGAAACACACGTGGACCTACAAGAAAATAAGTAGATAAACAAACCAGCCTGCAAAAAGACACACACACACACACACACACACACACACACACACACACAGATACTTGAAGGAATGTCAGAAATACCAGGAGGAAGGATGAGGGGCAATGGGAATACAAAGAGGTCCATCTCTCTCAGAAGAGGAAAAACAGGGCAATAAAACCGTCAAGCCAAGAATCTGCTGATGGCACAGATACATATACGCAAGTTCAGAGAGACAAAAGAGAATCTGTCACGCAGATAAAGCCATCACTTCTCCTTTTCATCTCTGCTTTTTTTTGTCCAGAGGCGTCCCACCACCACCCCCTTTCACCTCTCCCCTGCCCCGCCGACACTTGTCAGGCAAGAGAGTCATTAATGTTTAGCTGGGCAGTGATGACGGCGCTGACAGCACTCATCTGTCTAAGAAGACAGGATGAGAGAGGGAGGGGACGGCCCATCAAAGGATGCCACTTAGAGAGCGAGAAGGGCTGGACGGACGGCGAAGAAAAACCCGTCTTTCTAAAGGTTACGTCACCAAGGTGGGCTATAAAATGATGCTATTGTTATTTCCATCCACCCCCTTCCCTTTCTATCTCTCTTATCCATCCACCTACACAGCCCCCCACCCCCTCTCAACTCCCTCTCCACGCGCTTGTCAGCAGTTTGATTCAATACCTGCAGGTTAGTTACTCATTGAGCTGAGGAGGGGACCGGAGCCGATGGAGGTGTATGGATGGGTGTCTATGGACAGCCACTGGTGGTTTTGGGGGGGGGGGCTTGATTGACAGATCTGCCTGCGTCGTCCACTCTCCTCCTGTAAAGACAGAAGACACAAAGCACAGGAAGTGAAGGGAGGTAAATAGCTCTGAATATGAATGGTACACTGCAGGGGCAGTTAATAATTTGGGAAGTGTTGGGACTGTTAATCTGGGAGACATATGATGCTCATTTCCAGGTTCATTCTTGTGTTTCTGGGGTTTCTACTAGAACAGCTTTACATGCTTTTATGTACAAAAAAACCCTATATTTTTCTCACACCGTCCGTCTAAATATACATATATTCACATATTCAACCTCAGTCTGAAATGTTTAATCGGAATTACGTTGCATAGACGCACACAGAACAAGAGTAGAACAGACATCGAACTGTTTTCCGTGGTCATTTGACTGGCCCGAAAGAAAATTACGTCCGCTGTAACCAGTGTAGCATGAAAGCATGGTGCAATTAACGAGCTGTCCACTATTCAGCTAGCTAGCTAGCTCGCTAATTTCACCATGCTTTTATGCTACACTGATTGACAAAAACGTGTGGATGAAACATTAAGTTGTTAAGTTTTACTCATTAAACTCTGGCTCTCTACGCTTCGTAACGTTTCTACTCGGCTGGTCGTTTTAGTCGTTGCTGCAAAAAACATCACCTCAGTGACTCCGCGACTTGCCGTGAGACGTTGAGGTAGTTAGCCCACTAACGGTCACGACGACAACTGTACACATAAAAACATCCGCCGCTATGACCGTTCCACTCCAGTTCTGTGGTTCATATATTGTATAATTTTAACACCACAGCCGCAAGTAAATCCTCAGGGCTGGTTTAAAGACACAGCTTCTGAAAACAAAGACATGAAAATCTCACTTTTTATGGGACCTTTAAAGGATTTCAAGATGTTTCCCATAAGCCAGTCACAGTAACATCACAGCCACTATAACGACTTGCAGTACTTCTATAAGACCAATATACTGTTATTCACTTTTAAGCTCTGTTGGTCCGCCAATGAAACACAGATCAATCTTAGAAACAAACTTTCAAGTTTCTAATCAACTCCATCTCTGCATTTATCGGCTACATTTGTTTTCATGCGCTTGATATTTACAGCGAATGACTCAGTATTTGGCTCAGAGTACTTGTGCCTGTGAAAATGTCCACATATCTGTGGATGCAATGCAGTGAATGAGTGCTGTTTCCCCTCCGTCTTTCCAGATGCGTCAGAAGTGAATGGAGAAGGTGCTTTGACTGCCGTGACAAGTTAAGTAGAGGGAGCGGGACCATTGTCTTCCAAATCGGCTGTCAGTGTGTTTCTGCTGTCAGCAGTTTAACTCACTATACCTGCCTGGTTAATCATCGAGCCGCGAGCCGCTGGAGGTGCACAGCCCACCGTCACGGACCCCCATCATCGCCACAACAGGACAACATCTGATTGACAGATTAGCAAGCACCGGCGCTTTTCTTTTTTTTTTCTTTCTAAGAAAGAGGCCCGGAGAGTGGGACTAGAATTGAAGGCGACTGGATGAGGAAGCGTGAGCGTTTGTGTGGGGTGGAGGGAATGATGGTCCTCTGTGTGTGTGTGTGTGTGTGTGTGTGTGTGTGTGTGTGTGTGTGTGTGTGTGTGTGTGTGTGTGTGTGTGTGTGTGTGTGCGCTGAGGAATATAAAGATGTAAGAGGGTTCTGTATGTACGGAAAGTTTTCCGCGAGTAGACGGGTAAAAATTAGAGCATTTACAGGATCGCACAGTGAGAGTTAGATGGGCAGATTAAAAAAACCTCATTGTCTCTCACCAGTCAAAGTACATCATGTAGCACGATATGATAAAAAAAAAGATCACAGATTATAAAGTCATAGATTTAAAACTCTGATATTCTGAGATTAGAGCGTCAAATTTACTAGAAAAGATTATCACCCCCTCACCTGGTTTTGTAATTTTTAAATATTTTTTTAACCTAAAATAGCCCTCATACACCGTCAAACAAATCCGATGAAAAGACTAAAACAGTCTCTTAAAGAGATAGTTCACCCCAAAACAGAAATATTTTCCTCTTACCTGTTGCGCTTTCTGTCAATCTAGATTGCTTTGGTGTGATTTGCCAAGTGTTGGAGATATCGGCTACAATATAACGGGACTATAGGACCCTCGGCTTGTGATGCTCAAAGCACCAAAACAACAGACATGAAGAACTCATCGGCAACATCTCTTTCCAGAAATCATGACCCGGTTTATTCAAGATAATCCACAGACCTTGTTGTGAGAAGTTTCATGGAGGAACTATTGGTTAAAGTACACAAGTAGTGAACAATAGGTGTGAATATAAATCTATCTACCGATGACCAACGATAAAATAAGTAATAAAATGTCTATAAACAAGTCAAGTGTTCTGTAGGTTGTAAACAATACAGAAATAAATAATGAATGAATGGGTATACATGTGACTGATTGATTATCTTGAGTAACCACGTTATGACTTCTGGCGCTTTGAGCTCCACAAGACATCTCCAACACTCGGCAATTGACACTAAATCAATCTAGCTATCTAAATAGCTCTACGGGTAAGAGGAAGAATATGTGGGGTTTTTTTGGGGGGAGATTTGGCCCCCTTCTTTTTTCTTTCTTTTTCTAATGGGAGGGATGGGGGAGGGTGCGATTTTCCTCATTCTGGACTGAGGAAGGAGAGGAGAGACCAATAACGAGCATTCCTTTGACAGTGAAATTGCCTCCCCTATTGGACATAAACGTTGCTACAACCAACATTTGTCCTCCCCCCCCACACACACCTCCCACCCTGATGAGGTTATCCCCACTCTAGTCCCCCCCCCCCCTCCTCTGATTCCCTCATGCACGCCCGCTGAGGTTTGATTTCAAATGGAAAAATTAATGGGAGAATAATAGCCTTGGGCCTTGCTCTTCCACACACACACACACACACACACACACACATCTGAGTTGGTCTGCAGGGGCAAAAGAGAGGGGGAGTCAAATTTAGATCCCTCCGCCTCACTCGGCCTGCCGTTCCATTGTGACACACACACAGAAACACACACACACACAAACACACACACACACACACACACACACACACACACACACACACACACACACACACACACACACACACAAGGGACATTACCTCCCCTTCGTTTACACCTCAGAGGGCTTAACTTTCAAATATTAGTACAGCGGCTGAGCGGATTTCAAATAAATAAATAAATAAATGAGGGAAGCAATGATTAGCAATTCTCCTGACAGTTGCACCGACGTGTTTCTTATTCATTTTCACTTCCAGGAGAATATTTCTGCAGAAACAGTGATTCTGAGAACTTTCCAAGCTTTTAGTGGGACTCTTAAAAACTGGTGTGAGGAGTTTCTTTTTTTTAATGTATTTATATATATATATATATTTATCATAAAGTGTAGCTTCAACAGAAACTTTAAGCTCCTTGCTTGGATTTACAGAAAAACTGATTAAAAATATATATAATTTACTGTAACAAAGTACACATTATGCTTTTATAGACAGCAGTAAAGATAAACGGGAGTTCTGATCACCTCTGGCATAATGTTGGCAGCTTTTAGATGGCACAAAAATAGATGTGCGCGCGCGCGCACACACACACACACACACACGAGATGTGCAAGTTTCACTTAGCTGATAAGGGGCCAACTGGTTGCAGGCATTATTAAATCAAAGTTAAGTCTCGTTGCTCTGAGGCTACAGCAACACAAGAAGTGTGTGCGTGTGTGTGTGAGTGTGTGAGAGGTAGGGGGTCGGTTGTTAAAGAGTTTAAAAGCGGAAGAGGAGTCGGTGTAGAACCAGTATTGATGTCGGGGAAGCCCAGCGGCACTTTCTGTTCAAACACCGGAGAGGGGCCGACCTGCGCGAGCCGGCGAGGCGCCCGCGTGGCAGGATTCCCCGCGCTTCCTGTTTCTCCTGACTTTGAGGAAATTTTTTACGGTGAACCAACTCCCAGCGCTCCTCTTCACCTCACCACAGACACCTGCCTCAGCAAAACTAGGAGAGGAAGGAAGAGAGAGAGAGAGATGGAGAGAGAGGAAGAGAGAGAGAGAACTTTCCAGGCATTTGAGGAGTTTCTATCTCTTCTGTGTATCGCACCACTTTTTATTATCACGGATGAGACTTTCACTCTTTTTATTCTGCCGCAGAAAGCAGCAGGTGAAGGATACGAGTCAGTCCTCCTGACTCCTGACTCTATAAACCACTTCCTTCTGTCTGACCGAACGTTTGGGCAGAATGCAAAGTGTCGTGGGTGTGAAGAGCCTAAACCAGGAGGAACTCCATCTTTTTGAACCGAGACTGCGTTACAAACCGCGTACTTTTTTCTTTTTTACTTTACTACAGCAGCCTTAACAAAGTATGCACTATTGCATGCAGCATGCATTCAAATTGGGACATACTACTTCCGCATAACATTGCTGAACTTTGACCCTCTGGTTCATGTAGCCGCTGCAAAGGAGGATTGTGGGTCAGAATAGCCAGAAAGGCATGCTGGCTTGCGTTCTGCAGAATGTGGCCGGATGTGGTGGAACATCCTGGTATTTCTGGCGTTAGTGTCATGGCGGTGCAATGCAATCCATTGGTTTCGTGCACAGGGACGTCGCTGAGGATGAGAATAATGTCAGTAGAAAGTCAATTAGGAGCCTTTTTATTTCGTGGTGGACGCACAAAAGACAAGCATTAATGTGACTAAGCAACAGTCAGAGCTAATGGCGTACTTTATAATATCCAAAAAGACGACTATTGGTGGACGGGAGGTGAACGGCTCCAACAAACGAGACTTTCAACCAGACTGGTGTTCGACACCGCGTTGTGGTTTTATGGTTGTGGTGGTTTTCCAAACTGTTAGTGACACTTTTCCTAAACCTAATTACGTGGTTTTGTTGCCTGAACCTGAATTCTGCGTCCCTGTACACAAAACCAATAGATTGCATTTCGTGACTACTTCACAATCTGCTGTGAGACTGTGTTGGCACTTAACACACCACGTATTGGAACGTGGCAGAAAACCTTTTCAGACTGCCGCCAAAAATCAAGCAGACAGACATAGAGGAGTCCCGGCTCTATAAGTGTGCAATTACAACGATGTTACTCAAACATTGACTGAACTTATCCTGCGTTCCCCTTTTGATTATTAGAATGTCGAATGACAGCAACAGAGGGGCGGCGCGGCCAAAGTTCAGGGGAGGCCGAGTTTCAAAAGGCTTGCAGCAGTTGGATAGAAAGCAGGTTTACAAAACAGAAAAAGGCTGGCGAGAGGGTGTCTCGGGCAGAGTGATGGTGCGACACACTTCTAAAAAAAATAATAAAAAAACCCGAGCCACCGTCCCCGAGCGCCCGCAGGCAACATGTAGCATTAATTGCTGCCTCCACAGGGCCTGCAGACTGCACACACCATCTACTGCTCGCATCAAAGAAAACCACACGCTGAACTTTATGAAATTTTTATTCAATGTGTTCACTTCTCTTCCCTTTTTCTCCCCCCAATTCTCTCTTTCTTCCTTTTCCTATTCCCCCACCTCGGTCCCCCTCGCCCCCCTCTTTTTCTTTTTTAGCTCCGCCACCAAACAGACAAGAAAGACTTCTCTCTGCCATGTTTTTACGGCTCGACTTCCTTCCTGCCCAGAAGCACTCGAGTATCTCGTTAGTTCTCTCACACCTAACATCTCTCCTCCATCTGCCAGGAGCAAAACCTGATCGGGGAGGGGGAGGGGGGAGTGCGGGGCTACATCAAGAAGTTTGGTGGGTGAGACTCTCCGTGGAGCTAGGTGAGACACTGTAATATCATTTAGCTACAGTAATTACACACACAAAGGAAAGAGATGAGAGGGTTTTCTCTCCCCGTGGACAATGTACACCGAAGGGCCTAAGTTTCATCATAAAACTCAAAGCACAGATACAAGTACATGCAAATAAAACACATTGCGACATCATTGTCGGTGCGATTGTGCACTGCCCTGATGTCTCAACACACGAACAAAAGGTTTATTTCCACAGTTCTTTTGCCCGTGTGCCCGATTATTAGGACAACTGAGCAAGTCCAGTTTCCATTGACGCACATTACCTTCTCTTTTAACTCTCTCTCACATACACACACACAGTGGTCATCCATCAGAGCAGCGAGTGTTATTTCTTCCCCCCTCCACCACACGTCTCACACACACACAAACACAAACACAGGTATAAATCACTGCGCCTGATTTCTGGGGTTCAGGGTTTAAATAATTAAAGAGCTTTAATTTATCAGGATTTATACCCGCTAACAGTAAGGCTGACAAGAGAGAGAAATATATATATATATATATATATATATATATATATATATATATATATATATATATAGAAAAAAAGGTCATCATACATGAGAAACACATACAAAATTATTACATTTTACCGGAGAGGAAGAAAAAGAAAAGCGAATGTCTAAAGTGGCACCAAAGACTACGTGAAAAGGCATTGAGGTTGTGCTCTGGAGCTACTTGATCCGGGGGGCGGGGGGAGTGTTACGTTTTATTTACCTGTTGGTGAAAGACAAATGCAATACAGACTCACGTGTGCACGTCTGCAGCTGATTTGTGACAATTACAAGTCATCGGGAAACAAAGCTGGTGTAAAATAAGACACAATCCACAAAAAAATAAATTAAAACATCCAGCAAAATGTTCTTTTTTAAAAAGAATCACGTAAAGTCAAATAGAATATTATTGTTTCTTCACATGCTGTCAGATTATGAGGCATACATATAATAATTGTTCATTTTTTTTCTTTTCTGAAAGGCAAACGCCAGCAGAACAAATTGGAGTTATTGTTTTTTTTCCTTTTGTGATGAAGCATCCAAGTTATGAAAAAAAAAAAAACACACATCTGTAAATTACATTAAAAAAAAAACAATTCTTAAAAGTCATGTGACGTCATGAAAGTTATGGTTACTCATAAAACAATTATGTAACACCCCCACTAAGACCTAAAAAAAAAACCAAAAAAAAACAAAAAAAAAAAAAGGGCCGGTGACATCTTCTGTATGCTGCATGTGGGGAAAAAACCCGGAGCTGGAGAACGACACATCGAGTGAAGCACATTAACAGAATGTTGAATTATATATCTTTGCAACAGAGCCACGAGGCTCCAGGACGACCAGAGAGCGGTGGAGCTCTACTGCCCCCCTCTGGACAGAAACATGCAGGTAAAAATGACCGACACACAGATGCTCTCCTACTTGCATCGTTTGGTTTCACCCAACTGAACTATTAGCCCTATTAGAGTTTTGGAAGTCAGAGACAAGATCTACCAGCAGGCACAGAGACGGAAGGGAGAAACATTACAATAAAGCAAACAGCCAACATCTGGCTTGTGTTTGACCCTCTTATTTATTCTTTCCAGTAGATCTCTGAAAAAACAGAATGAACACACACTCTCCCTCTCTCTCTCCCTGTCTCTCTCTCTCTCTCTCTCTCCCACACACACACACACTTCACCCAGAACCCCCCCCCAAAAAGAAGACATCTGCTAATAAAAAAACGAACCCTCTCCACTTTTGGAGAGGAAACATGCAGAGTCCCTCTGGAGTCATTATATATTATCGTTAACGTTACTTGAACACCTCGACGAGTGAAGTCCGCCGTTTGCCGGCAACAGTTTAGCCACCTAGTGGTCGAACCCTCTTATAACATCAAGTATTGACGACGGGGGGGATTTAATCACAACTTTGGAAGTTTTTGGCTCTATGACGCTGCGTCATAACTGAACGAACTGCTGGAACGAACACGGTTTTTAGTAGATATTTCACAAACTATCAAGTCTACAGACTCAACTTTTAGGGGCGTGGAGGGGGCGGGATGATAAGAGAGCAGAAACACAGTATCACTCCTAAATCAGACAGTACAATATGCTGTTTTTTTTTTTTGTTTTTTTTTTTTCAAAACCATATTGCAGGATTTATTTTCTGAATAATAAACCTATAGATCCGTAACGACAATAACAATTCCCCCTGTGAAGCTGGTTACCCATCGCAGTACCGCACCACCATCCTCATGACAGATGAATGGTGTTGCAGTGCGTCTTCGAAAGACTTCACATCACCGGCTTCCCCCTTCGCTTCGTCGGATTCCCTCCTCTGGTGGATTGTTCTTTCGCACGTCAGTTGTCCAAAAGGGAGCGCTGTAGGGCCTCCTGGATCATCGTGTGCTCATCTGTGGAGTAATCCTGCAAAAGAGAAAACAGAGCCAATGAGCTGATCATTAACGCCAAAACAGGAAACACGTGTGTGTGTGTGTGTGTGTGTGTGTGTGTGTGTGTGTGTGTGTTCGGCGCCTCGACTTACAACAAAGGTGTCGTAGGAGAACGTGTGTCTGATCTTCAGGTGCTGGAAAAAGTCAGCACTCCTGTAGTTCGGGTCCCCCCAAGGCATCGAGGCACAGATGGGACACACCTGGACGGACGCAAAGGGAAAGTGATAATGCGTCCGTGAACAACTGAAACCATGGGCAGATTCCAATCTGGCCCTCACATCCTCTCCTCTCCTCTCCTCTCCTCTCCTCTCCTCTCCTCTCCTCTCCTCTCCTCTCCTCTCCTCTCCTCTCCTCTCCTCTCCTCTCCTCTCCTCTCCGCCATGTTAAGGGGGCCGCTAGCAGCGAATGTCGCGTGACGAGAAACGACCAATCACAAGCCGGCAGATGCCTTTTTCTTTCATCTGTAAGTATCAGTCCACGGTAAATATATGGAGAAACGAGTCTTTTTAGTGCAAGACGAACTACGCAAACTGTTTTACATGCTTCTTCACTCTGAAGTCCAAAGACGTCACAACATCCGGTTCAAAGGCCGGCCTGAAGGGGAGAAACGGAGCAGTAGAGCTGCTGTGATTCACAGTGCTGGAAATCCATCTGTCTTTGTTTAGTTTAGTGAGTGAGACTTACTGCTGTATTAACGCAACTTCTTCAGAAAAAGAAAAGAAATCTACATAAAGTGAGCCCTCTGCATTCACTTCCATATGTTGTGCTAATGTACAAATCTTTGCATCAAAATAAGACTGGTCCTCATTCACAGAGCATCTCCTGGAAACAAAAACTGTCCCAACATTTTTCACCTTAAATCAATCAACAAAGCTCTGCTTTCACTTTGTGCTAAATTCCAGCTAATCTTTGCATCAAAATTAGTCTTAAAACTACAACATCCATGTCTGTCCATAATGTCATCACTACATAATAATAGATATTTGTGTGAAATTGCCGTAGTTGGCATATGAATTATTGCGTTATGACCAAAAATGTGACCTTTCTTCTCATTTTTTGCCAAATTTGCACAAGTCGTTCCTCAGATGTTGCGTTCACGAGAATGGGACAGACGTGAGGTCACAGTGACCTTTGACCGCCAAAACCTAAATCAGTTCATCCTCAAGTCTAGGTGGACCGTTTTTAAAGAGATTCTCCGCTCCGGCGTATTAAGGTTTAAGGTCAGCGGCATGATGGCTCCCCAAAAGTAAAAACCTAAAACCACGATTAATATTTGGTATTGTGCAGCCGTGACACACACAACGGCGCTTTGTGTTGGTCGTGGAAGACGCGCCGCACAAATGTAGCTCCGTGTGACCAGCCGAACGAACATTCACACGTAAACACACCGAGATAGACATTTAATACCTTAATAACAACTTCATGTAAATACTTTGTCTTCAGGATCAAATGAACTCTCCTCTAGTCTAGAAAACGGTGGACGTGTTGCTAAAAACAAAAAAAAAAAGGGACTGTGGTGGCGGGGCGTGGTTAGGCTCAGCTGCAGGGGGGAGTAGGGGAGTGGCTCAGGGAACGGTGCCAGGATGAGGCCTAATTGGCCTCAGCTGGGGGTAATTGTGTTTTCTCCCCAACATAAACGGCAGTAGGGACAACGGGAGGAAGGAAGAGCAGGCACGGAATCTGCCGGAGCATCGGACCTACGCCACCATCAGCCAGACGGACAAGCGGACGCAGCAGGTGCGCTCAGGGGTGAGGCCCGAGAGCGCACTGCCAAGGCCGAATTAAATGTACCAATAAAGCACGGTAACCGAGATCTTGTCTAAAAAGCGTCTTTGTGCTAGGGGGAAAAAACCCACGGTAACACCAACCTGTTAAACGGACTTTACATAAAAGAAAAGTAATAAATGCCACCAAAAGAAACGTAGGAGTTTTATTTCTCTCTATAGGCTTCGATTGTCGCTTCCCCAAAGATACGAAACCATGGTTACCAAAAGTTACGACAGTTCTGCCGGACCGAGTGAGGTCCGGCGTGAAGCTTGCCGCTGTGTTTGTGCCCTTCAACTTACAAGAAGGATGCTTTGTTCAGCAGCGAGTGAGACTACAAACGGAGGGAGGAAGATGGAATCGGGGGCCGTGATGTGTGGAACCTTTCTTTTTTTATATTTTTATTATTCCTACCACTTGTCGTGCATCACGAACATGCTGGGAAGTGCAGTGTTCCACCAGGCCGTCCTGATCCAGGTTCTGGCAGTTGCAGTATGGGCAGGTGAAGGTGAAGCGATTTGGTACTGGACTGTGGGGGAAGAGACGGAGAGACGAGGAAAGTATTTTAACTACCGATTCTGTCAAATCTTCACGTGACAACTTTTCTTGTTTGTAGTTATCTCTAAAAAAGCAAAAAATGTCACAATATAAAAATAAAAAAAGCAATTCCACTTCTTATAACCGGAGTCTCATTGTTGTATGTTTGGTAAATTTAGTCATAAACATTCACGCCTCATCAGGCATGAACACAGTCGAGTGTTTCCTTCTCCAACAGAAAATATCCGGTGAAAACAAAATGGCGAATTCGGTTTCGATTATCAGGCGAAAGAAACACAAGCAGCGAACAGAACACGGGGCCTAAAGTTCTCACATCTCCGAAACGTCATTGTGAGACCGAAATCTGCAGGAACGAGTCCCAACACCAGGAAATGAGTCAGCATGTTTGCAATTTCGGTTCCCATCATCTCGAAGTCGATGGACAATTTCTGGTTTGATGCCAAAATAAAAATCAGGTCTGTGTTTAACACAAACTGAAAAGATTTTATTGTTTAGTTCTCCGATATAAAATATGTCCGTAAAAACCCTTCTGGTGAATTCAGACTTTGTTTACGTGTCTTAAAAAAAGAGTCTATATGAGATGACTAAGCATCCTCACTAGAACACTGGTCCTCCTTTAGCTTAGTGGTGGAGACATGAAGTCATGTGACCGTGGTGGAGTTCCTTTATAGTCTAACATTAGCTTCTTATTTTACACTTCAAACATCATAAAAGAGGTGTTCATTAGTGAAGATTAACATGATGAACTAAATGTTTATGTATCATAAATGTTTGTTTGCCACAGAGATTATTTCCTGCAATAATCCAAAGGAAAAGACCCGTTAGTTTTTATTTGCTGTAGTGAAGCTGGCGATCATGTGACTCTCAAATAGTTCACTTATAAAAGCACTGTTTACATTTCTGAGGATTATTTCAAGAAGGACAATTTGTTTTTAGAAGCTTTAGGAACAGGAAGTCTTAAAAATCTACATTTGAATAAATATTTTGCAGCCAAATCAAATAGTTTATTAGGATAGGATATTCAACCTTTGTTTCTTTATAATGCATTTAATACTTGACTTGTTTCCTTACAGGACAATAAAGATAATAAAGTAGTCCATGAATATGAGATATGGGTTTACAGATAATCATTGTGGAGGTTGGTTTATGGCTCTTTGCCAGGGACACCTACAGTCTATGTTCATATCTCTGAGTTACACTCGTTGTCTTTTTGATTCCTCACAGTTCAGTCTGTTTGTACGTCGTCTGGCGTCTCGGAGAATAAGACAGCTCAGAGAGGATAAACTCCTCCGTTCGTGCGCCACTGCTGCAAGAAGCGTGAATATAAACGAATCTCATCAGAAGCAATGGTTAAAAAGTTTGACCACCACCATCCTCTCCTGCTACTTTCTCACGGGCTTCCCCCTGCAGGTCGACTGCTCTGTTTACACAGAACGTGGGATACTCTGAGACGACCGGCCAGTGAAACATAATCAACAGAGTCATGCAGATGGTTTAAAAGCGGAGCGCACCGACTTGTTGTCGCCCACAGAACCAGTTTACGGCTCCTTCGCCACATCAGACTGGATGGCTAAGTATTCTTTAAGGTATTCTGTCCTACAAAACAATGCTTCTTTCATAGATGTGTGCAACACTACGCCTCTCAGTGACGGTGTGGGTAATATCGAATGAGGTTTTTCCCCTCTGCGTCACCTGATGATGGCGGGCTGGCTCTGTGCAGTGGTCCTCACTCCCTCCTCAATGTATTCCTGGAATTTTGAGCAGGCAGCTGTGTGGCTTCTCATCTGAGAAAGGCGGACCTGAATAGCGAGAGAGAGAGAGAGAGAGAGAGAGAGAGAGAGAGAGAGAGAGAACGCGTCGGTAAATGCTTGCAATTTAAAAACCACAGCAACTGCCTCAAGTGCAGTTATGATACGACGCCACAGCGTTCCATCTAAACCCCCCGCCCCCTTTTGCACGATAACGCAAACCGGCAAAAGGCCCGTTTCGCACACCACAGCAGGTACCTGCGCTCCGCATCCCTTGCAAGCGGCCACAGACGACTGGATCTTGAGCTCGAGCTCCGCAGCTTTGGTCCAGTGGCCCAGCCCGGCCCGGCACACGGCGCAGACCGGTTTCTGTGGACGCAAACACTCCTGCAAACAACTGTGGCAGAACCTGGCAAGAGATGGGGCAAAGAAAAACAAATAAGAAAACTGAAAGTGATCAAATTTAAATCAGAATATAAAAAGTATGTTACAGGTACAAGGGATTTGGCTGGGTATCAGTGTGTGACAATAAATTTAGAAAATAAAAAATAGAAAATATGAACAATAAAATATGCTAAACAAACACATAGAGTGTTAAAACAAGTATAATTTGATATATAACTATATATAAATAGGCCTCTGGAGAAAAAGGGGCTGTTTACAAGTATTCCTACTGATAAACTAGGAATAAAAACACAGAAACAGGTGCTGTCATCCTCAAGCCTGAGCTTCCTGTAAATCCGATGGAAAGTCCCCCCTCAAGAGGGCGCCGGGACTTGTAGTCCTTCAAAGCTGGTTGCTGAGTCCAAGCGACGGCCGTCTGAACTACAACTCCCAGGTGAGGCCGCCTCTTTGATGTAAACAAAACTGAAACTGATTTAGCGAGCCGACATTGGGAGTTAAATCTTTTAACCAAATATCCAAGTGTGCAAAATAGAAATACGGGGTCGCAACAAAAACAGGCACGCGCGCGGTCGATGCTTTTGCGACACGTTTATAAAAAAAAAACGAGCCTTTCTCCTCCTCCCCCTCCTCCTCCTCCTGTGTTATTTGTCCCACGGAACTATCACATCGCTGCTGGTTAAGATGCGGGTTCGGGGGGTCGCACGGTCGAAATAAAAAGGCACGTTTACTTACGTGTGGCTGCATTGGGTCGTCACGGGACTGTCGAAGATTTCCAGACAAACCGGGCAGACGAATTCCGACATGTCGCCGGTCCCGTCGGAGACGTTCTTCTTGTGCTGTGCTGCACTAAACCCTCCGAGCGTCGCCATTTCTTTTCTTCGCTGAGACAGCCCCCCCTCTCCTCCTCACCCCTCCCCTCACCAACCGTCCCCGTGACGACGTCATCAGGTTCTGTTTTTTTTTTTTTTAAAGCGCGAGAGCGGAGTTATCGTTCACGCTATGGAAGCCCATTGGTGCAGTAAAACACAAAAATAAGATTTTCCCGTGATAAAAAAAATATGCCCATAAGAAGTCATAATTATGAGTTAAAAAGTCATAATTATGAGATAGAAAGTTAAAATTATGAGATAGAAAGTCATAATTATGAGATACCCATTTATAATTATGAGATAGAAAGTAATAATTATGAGATCAAAAGCAATAACTATGAGTTAGAAAGTCATAATTATGAGATAGAAAGTTGAAATTGTGAGTTAGAAAGTCATAATTATGAGATACCCATTTATAATTATGAGATAGAAAGTAATAATAATGAGATAAAAAGTAATAATTATGAGATAGAAAGTCATAATTATGACTTTCTATCTCATAATTATGACTTAGCATGGGGATATTTTTATTAAAACAACTACATTTTCATCTTATTTTTTTATTTTACTAGCAAAATAGGCTTCCATTCTCAACGGACACAAAACACACATGCTTTTATTTATTGTTTAAAAACAGTGTGGACGATCATTAACAACGTTATAGGTATACACACTTCAAATGAACAACTTTTTAATAATCGATTTATCTTTATTTTCTCGATTAATCCACAAAATGATTAAATGGCAAGGTGATACATCTTGAAATATATTATTCTTAAATTATAAAAAAAAAAGATATTCACAATAAGTTATACAACACCAAAATGTCTCACATTCGAAGATTTAGAATTGAAAAAGGTTTGACATTATTGCTTAAAATTATTAATGGCTTTATACTAAACCATTTAATTGTTTAAAATAGACTTGGAGCATCAATTAATTTAAAGGCAGGTAAATATAATATCGACATTTAAAAAAAAAAAAAAAACTGTATGTATTCATGTTTTGTAGTTGGCAGTTGGGCTTTGCAGTTGGGCTTTGCAGCTCCTCCTTTTCCGGCTCAAACAGCACGTGGGCCCTCCGCTGCCGACGAACTGTCAGAACTGGAGCGCATGCGCGTTGGGATGATGGGAATTTCCAACAGCTGAGGAGGCGTAGCTAGCCGCGGCTAGCACTTGTTAAAGGTAAGATGTGCTCGTGGCGGCTCGATAAAACGGTGTGGTATCTTAGCTGAGGCAAAATTACACTTGGCCGCACAAGAGTCACGCCACAACGGCGGTGTACGTTTAAATAATTTACTTAAAAATAGGTAAGGATACATATCTAGCGATGGACCGCCCTGCTAGCTAAAAGCAATTGTTTAGCTAGCCAGCTGCGCTGAAATGGGCGTTCACTGCTCAGCCGATACTCGGAGTGAGAGTGTGTGTGTGTGTCTGTGGGGGAGACAGAGACAGAGACAGAATCGGGCTTTGTGGGGTTGAGGTTCGTGAAGAACCAACGCACACGCTCGTCCTCAGGGCGTCCCGCCTAGTTAGCGGCGCTGGTCGTGACGGAGCGACTCTGTTTGTGGTCGATGCGCAACGGTTACGCATGTTTGCATGCGTTAGCTCGCGAACTGTTTAACGGACGCTCGTGCGAGGTGACTGGAATATAATCGGCCAGGAGCAGAACCACTCAGCTGAATGAATATATATTGCCTTATATACACATTCGCATGCCTCATATTGTGCTCTTAATTTGAGCAAGCTGCGCTCGGTGCAGGCTACCATGGTCTCCATATATGTTGTGCCGCAGACTCACGTTCACTGGCGCAAGACAAAATAACAGTGAGCCCTGATCCCAATGTACTCTGCAATTCCTCCAGTCTTTTTTTCCTTCGTTGCGTACATCGTGATGCTGATCGATTAGTCCAATCTATTAGCTATACGACATATGTATAAATGTGTGTGTATATGTATATATATATATATATATATATATATATATATATATATATATATATATATATATATATATATATATATAAAATCACACACACACAACCTCCTCATCCGCCATGTTTCTGAAAATA
>JACSYO010002164.1:0-47500 GCA_016806645.1 Ophiodon elongatus
CACACGCACACACACATATGGATTCTATTGTAGAGGTGGATTCATTTTCCATAGAGATCTATAAGTATTTATTATGTAATAATAGTGTACAGTGCCAGGTGGCGTGAACATAGCTATCCTCTCTTTTGTGCCATGCAGAGAGATTCCTGATGAGAATCCTGTTTCAAACACGTGTTTCCTGTGAAGTGGATTCTCTGGAGTATCTCATGATGCACAAGTTGTGTTTCCTGCAGGTCAAACCGCTCTGATCAAATCACAGAAGACTGTGATGACAGCTGTAGGAGACAACGCCTGCTTGAACTGTCAGCTGATGCAGATTAAAGATGTCGTGCAGGTCACCTGGCAGAAAATCTTACCTGAGGGGAAGAAGGATCTCGCTGCTTACAACAGACACTTTGGTCAGACAGTGAACGCTGGATTTAAAGGAAGAGTGGAGTTTAAAGATGCTGGACTGCAGAACAGCTCCATAGTCATCAGGAACGTGACAGACCAAGATGAAGGATGCTATCGCTGTTTGTTTAACACCTACCCTGATGGTGCTTTCACTGGGAGAACCTGCCTCCAGCTCTACGGTAAGAACCCTGCTGCGTTAATGCAGACACTTCCATCATCCTCTATCTATTCTGTAATATTACCACTAATATCATTTAAATATATTTTCTCTTCCAGAGCTGCATGAAACCTTTCTACGTGTCAGAGAATCAAACTCTGATGAAGAGGTAGTTGTGTCCTGCTCAGCCACAGGTCGACCTGCTCCCACGGTAACACTGACTGTCCCTCACTACAACTCCACCAGCACCACCAGCACCACCAGCACCACCAACACCACCAACACTAACGGCACAGTCACTGTCACCACTACAGCTGTGCTGTCTCGTCTCCACGACAACAGCACGTGGGTTGGATGTTTAGTGCGAGTGCTCTCTGGTCCTCAGATAGAGATGTATGAGGTGATTCCTGAGGTCAAGCAGTCGTCTGCTGATGGTGAGACACACTTCTAAAGACACAGATTTATAGATTGATGAATACTTTGGAGCTCATGTCTTTTGGTTTTATTTCCCAGGTTTTGATGCGGATTCTGGATCTAATAACAGATGGATCATTGTGGTGCTCTGTGTTGTTGCTGCTGCTGCTGCTGCTGTTGCCTTCATGGTC
Organism: Ophiodon elongatus; assembly: GCA_016806645.1. NCBI lineage: Eukaryota > Metazoa > Chordata > Actinopteri > Perciformes > Hexagrammidae > Ophiodon > Ophiodon elongatus. Next base: position 1,156 of record JACSYO010002164.1, read on the forward strand.
TTTTATAAATGTAAAGACCAGAACAGGTAACTTTTAACTTTGAACTCATCACCTTTCATTTATTAATACAAGTTTTTCACAGTTAATATAGTAATGACTGATCCAAATCTTTTTTTGACAAAATCCACAAAGGAATCCTCCTTCAACACCCCGTATTCTTGAATCCGTCTGTTTCTTAAAGACACTCTGAGGAGAACAAGAAAGACCCTCATGAGTGAGTCAATTCATTCATTTTTCACTTGTACATATTTATTTTTCTCCCTTGTAAATATAATTCAGTCCACTCTGTCTCATTTGGGGCTTCACTTCTCTACGTATACTTACTAACTTGCTCATCAGACTGAACTGCTATTTGGAGTCCCTTCCTTCATTCAGAATGATCAGATGGGTCAGAGGTCTTGAACCAGGAGACCAACGAGTGATGCACATTACTCTGCATGGACCTTTGTGTTTAGTCTGCATGTTTATCCACATCACTGTTGTTCAATCAGGAGAGAGAATTTAACAATCATTCATTACATACCATTTGAATAGTGTAAAGTCTGTGGCGATCGGACTCGATCCTGAAATAGGATGATCACGGGGCCGTGATGCCGAGTTCTGAAAAGGCAGAATCCCCCAGGAGTCCAGACGCTAGTGGTGATGAAGAAGAAGAAGGGAGTTGCTGCAAACTGATGAAGAACGAGGAGCAGGAGTGATGCTGACTGGAGGAGCCTGGGGTGGAGGAGGGTGGAGGAGGGTCGCATCCGATTTCAAGCTGAAATGACAACTGACAGCAGCCAAGCGAAGAACCCATTTAAACGTTTGACAGCAACGATATGATTGGCTTTTGAGGCAGTAGCTCCAAAGCTATGGAATGCTCTGCCTGCACCGCTACGGTTTAATGCGTCCATTAAAAAACCACTGAAGACATACCTGTTTACACTGGCGTTTGGGTAAGTTCATGCTCAATGGCCTGCTTTTAATTATTATTTATTTATTTTTATTGTGTATTTCACGGTGCTTTCTTTTATTGTGTACTTCATTGTGCTTTTTTTTTTTTTACAAACTTCTTGTAATGTTTTGGCCCCTTGTATGGTCACTTTGTTTTAATTTTTAGTTTTCTGCTCCTGTCAAGTACTTTGTGACCTTTTTTGTCTGGAAAAAGTGCGCTGTATATATATATATATATATATATATATATATATATATATATATATAAAAATAAATTTGATTGATTGATTGATTGATTGATAAAGGAAACTGTGCAGCATCTGGTTAGTTAATTTAAAGTGGACGCCCACCAATCAGCTGATCGAGTAGTCACAGGGACAAATAGAGACTGAGAGATTTATGAATGAAAAAGGAGTGGAAAGTCCTCTTCTGTATTTTCAGATTGTTGTGTGGATCATTTATTGCAACATGTAACTTTCACTCGTGCTGCTTGACAGAACATGTATGCTGCTGCCCACTGACATGGCTTTAAAGCTATTGTTATCCCATTTTTACATGTTCAGATCAGGGAAATCAGAAAATGGGTCAGTTTTTGGAGCTGTGTAATCATAAGACCCTGCGTACAGCCCTGATTGTATGCATCAAAACACCAGGACAAAAAGTGTGTATTGTACATCATATATTGTATTAGAATACTGTAAAATATTGTATGACAGTTCAAGATTCTCCTCATCACATACAAAGCCCTTCACAACCCTAAACCCATTCATACCTTTCTGACCTCGTGCACCGACACGCTCCCCCCCACCCCCACCTACTCTGTCCAAGCACCGGCCCTGGGGGGGACAGGGTCTTCTCCACTGCTGCCCCCTCCCTCTGGACCTCTCTCCACCAGCACCTCAGACATTCTCCGTCACTCACCACTTTCAAAACTGCACTTAAAATTCATTTATTTAAATCTGCTGTTAACCTGTGACGCTAGTTATGTATGTTTTTGTTTTGTTTCTTACTGTTCTGTCATCTCTCTCGTGAACATTGTTATTGCTTCTATTGTTTGTTTTTACCATGTAAAGTGTCTTGAGTACCTTTTTAAAGCACGATACAAATACAACTTATTATTATTAAAATAATGTACTGTTTCGAATATAATATGTTTTGTGTGTTTCATTTCAACTTATTATAAATAATGAAAAACTTAATATGACACAAATTGCTTTGACAGACAAAGCAAACAAAGAATACTCACCAATGTTATGTATTGCTTAATGCACATCCACCCTGATGTAATAAATGTATGGTGGTAATTCTGGTGAAGTTATTAGTGGTGTTTTGCATCCAGATGATAATTAATCCTTGTCAAACACTGGACATAAATTAATCAAATTAATACTCTTTCAAAACAAAATATGTATTGTTATTATTCATTCCATTCATTTGTATGGAATTGAGTTGTTTGTCCATGTATGTAACGTGTCTCTGAATAGTTACAGCGCCGCCCTCTGGATGTAAATCATTACACACAGGGACAAAGTTCAAAACCCAAGAAGTTCATCTTCCCTCCAAAACGTGAAAATAAAGAGGCGGAAACAGAAACGAGTTCTCTTCCTCTTCACTGCACCAACCTGTCAGAAAGGACGTAGACCGCACAATGAATGACTGAGTAGAGAAATACTAGAATGTAGCCACACAAATACCTTTGGTTGCCACATTGTTGCTGAATACGGATTTATAGGGCACGACTCACTTGGCGTCATTTGCGCGCGCGCATGCGTACCTGAGCGAAGGGTGAGCACTTTCGCTTTCACGATTTTGGCGGTACATTCAAATCAGTGTGCAGCCAAGATGTCCCACCGAGCAGTCTTACGGTTCCTTTGTGCGTTGGGAGTCTTTCTCAAAGGTGAGGAAGAGATGATACATGGAGATGTGTTTCCAGACCTTTATGTCGGACTGTGGGATTTATTACATTTGATTTAAAGCGCAGCTGTGTGGCTCTTGCGTGGTTATTGTTTATTGTAGTTACGTTTTTGTTGGCTTATATGATTGCATCGATTACCTAATAATATTTATAATATTTTGCAAAAAAAATATGTTATTCCTTTTATGAATCAAACTCCGTCAGAGTTGGACGTGCAGTATCGTTGCTCATTCCATCCACAATGTGAGCTGATCGTTTGTTTTGCTGTTACTTTAAGTGACATTTCTCCCAGAACACAAGGAGGACATTTATTAGGGTCCGATTCAGTTGTGTCAGTATGAATATGAATAACCGTGATTTTAATAGCAATAACAATAATAATAGCTATAATAATAACAATAAGATCAATAGAAAGTATATATATATATATATATATATATATATATATACACACAGACACAAATTATGTTGTAGAGGTGGATTCATTTTCCATAAAGATCTATAAGGATTGTTTATGTAATGGTGCTCAGAAGGATAATGACTCTGTGATTTCTTTCCAATAACGTTTAATGGTGTGCAGTCCAGGTGGCGTGAACATAGCTATCCTCTCTTTAGTGTGCCATACAAGGCAAGGCAAGTTTATTTGTATAGCACATTTCAACAACAAGGTAATTCAAAGTGCTTCACATAAAACCATTAAAAGCATCAAAACATAATGCAAAAGAAAATAAGATTTAAAAACAATTATGAACATTCATTTAAACATTAAAAACAGTCAGTAAAACATTAAAAAGCTAAAAATAGAATAAAAGTTGCAGTGCAGTTTAAGAAATAAAATACAGTAGTGAAATGCAGAAGTTGATTATGATCCTTGAATTTGGTTCAATTAAAGCAAACAGAAGAGTCTTCAATCTGGATTTAAAGGAGCTGAGGATCTCTGAGGGTCTCTGAGGGTCTCTGAGGGTTTCAGCAGACCTGCAGCTTTCAGGGACCTTGTTCCAGATGTGTGGAGCAGAAAAACTGAACGCTGCTTCTCCATGTTTAGTTCTGACTCCAGGAACAGAAAGTAGACCGGTCCCAGACAACCTCAGGGGTCGGGATGGTTCATAAGGTAGCAGCAGATCAGAAGTGTATTTAGGCCCGAAACCATTCAGTGCTTTATAAACCAACAGCAGAGAGATTCCTGATGAGAATCCTGTTTCAAACACGTGTTTCCTGTGAAGTGGATTCTCTGGAGTATCTCATGATGCACAAGTTGTGTTTCCTGCAGGTCAAACCGCTCTGATCAAATCACAGAAGACTGTGATGACAGCTGTAGGAGACAACGCCTGCTTGAACTGTCAGCTGATGCAGATTAAAGATGTCGTGCAGGTCACCTGGCAGAAAATCTTACCTGAGGGGAAGAAGGATCTCGCTACTTACAACAGACACTTTGGTCAGAAAGTGAACACTGGATTTAAAGGAAGAGTGGAGTTTAAAGATGCTGGACTGCAGAACAGCTCCATAGTCATCAGGAACGTGACAGACCAAGATGAAGGATGCTATCGCTGTTTGTTTAACACCTACCCTGATGGTGCTTTCACTGGGAGAACCTGCCTCCAGCTCTACGGTAAGACCCATCACAATCCTCTCTTCTGTCATGCATAGAAACAAACCCAACCTCTGGTGAATTACAATTTTAACCTGCCTCATCTGGTCTTTTATGCTCCTCACCAGTAGCAGGTGGGACAAGGTGTATGATGTCAGACGCTGATGTCTTTGTAACCAGTTAATTCATGTGATGTTTTTAAATATATTTTCTCTTCCAGAGCTGCATGAAACCTTTCTACGTGTCAGAGAATCAAACTCTGATGAAGAGCTAGTTGTGTCCTGCTCAGCCACAGGTCGACCTGCTCCCACGGTAACACTGACTGTCCCTCACTACAACTCCACCAGCACCACCAGCACCACCAACGCCAACGGCACAGTCAATGTCACCACTACAGCTGTGCTGTCTCGTCTCCACGACAACAGCACACGGGTTGGATGTTTAGTGCGAGTGCTCTCTGGTCCTCCGATAGTGTTGTTTAAAGTGATTCCTGAGTCTGCTGATGGTGAGACACACTTCTAAAGACACAGATTTATAGTATTGATGAATACTTTGAAGCTCATGTCTTTTGGTTTTATTTCCCAGGTGTTGATAACACATGGATCATTTTGGTGGTCGTGGTGCTCTGTGTTGGTGCTGCTGCTGCTGCTGCTGCTGTTGCCTTCATGGTCTTTTATAAATATAAAGACCAGAACAGGTAACTTTTAACTTTTAACTCATCACCTTTCTTTTATTAATACCAGTTTTTCACAGTTAATATAGTAATGACTGATCCAAATCTTTTCAGACAAAATCCACAAAAGAATCCTCGTCCAACACTGGGTTTTCTTATATCCGTCAGTGTGCCACAAAGAGACTCTGAGGAGAACAAGAACGACCCTCATGAGTGAGTCAATTCCTTCATTTTTCACTTGTACATATTTATTTTTCTCCCTTGTAAATATAATTCAGTCCACTCTGTCTAATATGGGGCTTCACTTCTCTACGTATACTTACTAACTTGCTCATCAGACTGAACTGCTATTTGGAGTCCCTTCCTTCATTCAGAATGATCAGATGGGTCATAGGTCTTGAACCAGGAGACCAACGAGTGATGCACATTACTCTGCATGGACCTTTGTGTTTAGTCTGCATGTTTATCCACATCACTGTTGTTCTGAAGGATTTCTGACTCACTGTTTTTATCTGAAGGCCCAGAACACCTTTGATGAAGCAAGAGAACGAACTACGGCAACGGACGTCGACTGTAAAGGCTGAAAAAAGCTTCCTCTCTAAATTATCTGGGAAAGGAAGAAAACTTAATTTCAGTCCCAGAAAATAACCCAAAGACTGAAGTACCAAAACGAATGCTGCTTGGAAAGTCCTGAAATTGTGATTAATTTTTCATAGAGAACTCGTCTTCTATAGTATCAGTTCATGGATCATAAATCCAGCAGATCAAAAAGATGTATGTTCACAGTCGTTTTGATTTTGAAATATCTGTAATTTAGATGATAGTTTTCTAATAATTCTCTGTTGCATTTGAATCCTTTTGTTTTTACGTCTTTTATAGTTCTTTTACTTGTATACTTGTTCTTTTGTGTATTTAAAACAAAATATAAACAGGATTTTGATCAGCATGAAACGACAGGCCTTTTTACTGGATTTAAATATTGAATATGTATGATTCTTGTGTAAAATAAACATTCAACAAAATAAGAAAGAACACACCTCCACTCCAAATTAATATGATCTAATAATCAAAAGTATGGACTTGTGGACTTTGAATATAACTCATGTTCATGTTACTTTCTTCAAGGAACATTCAACACAATAATGTTTTTGTGCAAACGAAAGTCTCTTAAAATCTGGTATTTTACATCTCTGGAAAAGACTTACTGAGCTCCATGTGACGATCAAACACAAAACACTGCAGTTCAAACACCAACAGAGTAAGAAACCCTGGATTGAAACGTACATAACAGAATGTAACTGTCAGCTTTGCATGAGGCGCGCGCGCTGCAGGTTTTCAGCAGCAGATGCACAACATGGCCGCTGGAGGTCCTGCTTTCCTCAAATACAGTTGACGCTGTTTGAGAGATCAGGGGCTGAAATGCAGCAGCAGGAAACCCGACCGGTCGTAGTTTAGTCTCTGAACCATGGATTCCTCTCGACCAGTCCCTCAGTACCTGTAGCACAGAGCGCACAGAGCACCGGGAGCTCACCTTGTCTTCCACCTGTCTGCGGGTAAGTTCCGACTTTTATTTTGAAGGAGTTGCGGCGATATTGATTCGGAGTTTAAATGTGAGTAGACTTTCTTTCCGAATCCACAAATGTCAACACACCTAAATTAGTTTGTTAGTTTTTTTTTTTTTTTTTTATGGTGACACTTTTCACGACCTGCCCATGAAGATATGGATGTGTTCAAACTTTTATTTCACAGAAAATATTTAAACTTCTTTGAGAGGTTTTTTTTCCCCCTTCATATACCAGTATCATATCATTAACATACACTAGAAAAATAAACTTGTAACTGAATTAACTATAAGTTTGCCACAAACATTTTCCAATGTGGCACCCTTTTAAAGAAACATATCTGAGGAGTTAGTCTGGCTGTAGAAAAGCTTTACTATGTTTTTTTATTTTTATTGAATTGTTATATGACCTGGCAAGAGACAGATTTACTACCTCAAAATTGGCTTGATTATTTTTTTTTTTGTCTCACCAATCTGTTCTCTGGGACTGAACCAGCTGCGGTGCACATCTGGATGTTTAGAGGCCAACGTTTAGGATCGAGGTTGCCGGTCTGGTTTCAGTCCCTCTCTTGGTGAACATTATATATTCACCTCTCTTGACTGTGACACTTACTACTGTCCTTCGGCTGTACCTCCTTGAGTTTCACATTAAAAGCCTGGAGAAGACTTGAGATTTGCAGGGAGACATCAGTGGAGCTTTTGTAGTGTCGTGATTTAACTGTTGCCCAACAGGAGCATGCTGCATGCTTGACGCCAGATGGTTGGCGCACTGTGAAAGAGCACAAGACGCCCATAAAGCTCTGAGGTCTGGACCTGGTCTGTCTTGTGGTTTTTAGGCGGTTTGGTTGAGTCTGATCAAAGTTGATATAGAGAAGGGATCTGAGAGTAGAATTCTGACATTCTTTTTTATTGTCTTCTACACACAATGTGATGTTTAAAGCCAAACAGCAGTGGGGCTCGGCTGGTGTCTGTACCCCCCCTCCCACACACACAGACACACACACACACACACACACACACACACACAGACACACACACACACGGCCACTGTAATTTCCTTGAGGTTCAGGTATTGATTTTGAAATCTCGAGGTTGCCACTGTCTAGACATCAAAGTGTTGCAGCTTGTTTTGCTGCCAGATGATTGTGGGTTAACCGGACAGGGTGCGGGCGCTGTGGATTATCATGTAAAACCTCCGGGTGATGTTTCATGAGTCAGCAGCTGTTGTTGGCGTTGATGCTGACACATTGCATTACCACGGCAACTAATGATGATAATGATGCTGAGAGGATGCTGTCATTGCTCATGTCATCCTCTGGCTTCATGTCTCCCGTTACAGCAGACGGTAAGATGCAGCTACGCCTGTGCTGACCAGCGGCAGCTCAAACAAGTCGCGACACTGGACATCTGACGGGGGTACATCTGCATCACAGCCTCCGCATTCACACTCGTGTCTCTGCTCATGTCTCGCTCTGTATGTGGCCACACGCTATGGTTGTAGGTTGTTGGCTGTGGTTTGGGCTGTTTTTCAGCTCTCTCACAGTGTTTGTGTTTGCAGCTGCAGCCTGGATGTGAGTCTGGCACAGCGCGTGAGTTGGTAACCCGGCCTCGGTGTGCGATGTGTGGACCTGTGTTGTCCCGGTGTCTGCTGCTCTGGATGGTAGGAATGGGAGTTTCCAGGACGCAAGGTACGTTCTGCATCCATTTGCTGCTTTTTGGTTTGGGTGAGAGAGAAAGATCTAACTCTGGTGAGTTCAGTTTCCTTGGTTCTGAGTTCTCATGGCAGTTATGGGAACTATAATTAAGTACATTTTCTTTCGCACTTACTTTTTGTGTTCGTTTTCTGCTACTTTATACTTCTACGGCACTTCATTTTAGAAAGTACTTTTTACTGCCCTACGTCTATCTGAGAGGCATTTTACCAGATTTTACATTATAAGAACATTTTCAAAATACAAAAAGATTAAACTAAAGAAAGATACAAAAGAGACATTTCCCCTCTAAACTTGTCAGATGGTTTCATTTAGATAGCTGTTTGAGGCTTAAAGAGGTAAATGATTAAATATTTTATCTTAAAGCTTAGAGATTAGAAAAATTATTACGTTGTGAATCAGAACTTGTGAATCAGAAACACTCTTTCCTTCCTCATTTCCCATCTCACGACCCCTCGGGTGTATCATGTGACCCTTTAGTGGGGCCCGAACTCCAGGTTGGGAACTAAACTGTATACAAAGTAGTTAAAACTGTCTTTATCTCGATCACCTGCAACTGTAAAACGCTGCTCTTGCGTTGATTCATCAGTATTAACGATCTTATATTGTAATATAATAATGTTACCAGTGCCATTTTATGCAGAAGGAGATCCTCTACTTTTACTTTTGATACTTGAAGTACATTTTGATAATTATCCTTCTGTGCTGTTGGAAGGATTTCGTAAGAATGACTTTAAGTTTTTTATATTGTTGTCAAAGTAAATGCCCTCACTACCTCTCTCAAAACTGTATTTTGCCAGCACATGAAATTGAAATGTCATATGGTCTCTGAACTCAGGTCAGGTCACGGCTCCTGCCAATCTGAGGGCAGAGTTAGGTCGGTCCCTGCTGCTTGGCTGCAACATCACCACGGAAACAGGCGAGACCGTCAGGCAAGTGCGCTGGCTCAACAGGCACGAGAAGGTCCTCCTGGCGTACCAGCTGAGCGTGCCGGTGCGCGTCAGCCATCAGGAACCCGACGTGCAGCTCACCGCCTCCCACAACGACGCCAGCTACATCACCATCAAGAGGGTGCGGCTTGATGACGAGGGCTGCTACCGATGCATGTTTGATGTTTACCCCAGGGGCCTGATGGAAGGCACCACGTGCATCAGCGTCATTGGTCAGTCTGAGTTTCAAATCTCATCTAAAATCTACTTCCAGAGATTTCACATTGTGTCGGGAATCTACTGGCCAAACAACGTCATCCATGTTTGAGATAATTAAGAGTCCCTGCGTAATATCTTCCAAGATGATGAAGCAGTTTTCATGTTTGTTTTGGGGATTTTGGTCTGTTATCTCAAAGAACTCGTTATCTTCAATAAACATCTTTCAGTGCTGCAGCTCACATGGAACATCTGAACCTTTTTAGGGTCACAGAGGGTGTTCGTTTTTCTCACTAGACCCCCGATGAGACAGGAAGTAGTAGGCTTCGGTTTGAACTAGCAGACCAGCAGGGCAGATGGCCCACCCACCCCGCCGGCCTTGGCACTTCCTGTTGTTGCTAATAAATGTGCACACACATTTTTTACCAAACCCAGACTCCTCCTGTTGGAAAGAAGTGGCAGTCCTGTAAAGTTTTTATTGTACAATTTGAGGCCAGCAGAAATTTACATACATCCAACACACAGTCATCTTCATTTCCCCCGATTATTAAGATTAATAACAGGAGCGCTCCCTTTGTCCAAAGGTAAAGTGCGCCTGGAGGGCAACAAGACGGCCGTGAGCGGGAAGCCGGCCACCCTCTCCTGCTGGTACAACCTCCCCGAGAGGGTGCAGCAGGTGCTGTGGAGGAAGACGGCGGAGCAGGGCGACACCACCACCGTGGCCTCCTTCACCAAGCGCAACCACCAGAAGACGGAGGAGCAGTACAGGGGTCGGGTCAGCCTGAGCCAAACCCTGGGCGACACCCAGCTGACCATCAAGGCGGTCCGGACGGAGGACGAGGCGTGCTACACCTGCGAGTTCCACACATACCCCGACGGCACCAAAAGAGACACCGCCTGCCTGTTTGTTTACGGTGAGTGCCTGTGTGCTGTCGCGTTCCTCAAACCAGAACGTAACACTGTGTGCAAGGTAGGCATGTTCGGTAGATTTGTTATTATTTCATAATTAAACTAGTTTGTAATGACTGTCTCTACTGTAGATCGGCCTTCATATAAATACACAAAAATCAACAAGAAAATGCATACAGAACAGCATAAAATTATTAAATTGTATTAGACTAATGAATTAGTTTCTAGATTTTGAATTTGGGGAGCTTTAAAGAAACAGTTATGTCTGAATACAAACGCTGGACACCTGAGGGATTATTTTCCTAAGGATCTTGACGCGCATTTTTCTTCAAGCTGAGAGGAAATGTGTGCTACAGTGTGTGTGTGTGTGTGTGTGTGTGTGTGTGTGTGTGTGTGCATCCCAGATATAGCTCAGGAAAGGGAAGGAAGCTCTGTGAATCAACAAACCCCAAGGTGAGAGTTTCTCCAGTGGGTCATTAAACTACTGTTTTGGTGACGGCGCTTGGCGACCCTCGCCAACACTGAGCCCCGCCCTGTTTTTCCCCTCCCTGTGCCAGAGAGGTGTAAACCACAACGTTAAAAAGAGCACGACCTTTCTGAGACTTCTAGAAGTCGTCAGCAAACGTTCCAGGAATGCGAGTGGCTGTTGATCTTATGTATATGTGTGTTTTTGTGTGTGTGCGTGTGTTTTTTGGGGTGATAATGTTGACAGAGGGAGGGTGTCACTGAGGGGAAAGGGGTGATTAATTTGGGAGAAAGCCCGTGGGGATGAGTGGCTCACTGTTTCCCCAAACACAAGGCCTCAGTGTGTGTGTGTCCTTCTCCTCGCTCTGCTTAACAAGCTTTGTCTCAACTGACAGAAGATCCAGACGCACAAACACAACCACACAGAGTTAGTAAAAGCTGCTTCGCTTCTGTTTACTGGCGGCCAGTCGGAGGACAACTTGTGTCATTGTGTCCTCGGGGGGTGGGTGGGGGGGGGGATTGACAGGCGATGTGCTCTGTCTCGCCGTCTCTGCTTTCTGTTGTCTGTGAAAAAAACACAGTCTTTCTCTCACCAGTCTTACCCAAACCAGAGGTGAGTCACGTGACCTCGTCCTCAGGGGTCACTGAGGCCAACTGCACCGCCCAGTCCCGACCCGCAGCGGAGATCATGTGGAACGTCGGCGGGGACAACCGGACACTTGGACCGCCCATTTCCTCCGCCTACGACCAGGGCGACGGCACGACGGTAGTGACGAGCACGCTGCTCTTCCAATCGGCGCTGCTCAATGATATGTCCGTAAACTGCATCGTGCACCACCCGGGTTTGGAGAAACCCCTGACGGTGCTCCTCAACACAAACGGTGAGGAGCTCGTAGATCCTGGTCTAATGAGTTCAATTCATCTTTTCTCTGATGTCTGGCGTCTTATCATATTACGCCCTGCACACAAGTAATATAGTAATATAGACTTGTATGGAGCTTTGCTGGGAATTAATGTGAGGAACCCATGAAAAACAAAAGTGCAAAAATACTTCCTAACAACACAGTTACAACACTTAAAAAAGTAGCTTTGTCTCGCTGCTCCACTGGTCCCCATTGGGAACCAACACAGACACCACAGATCAGCTGTTACAGCAGCACAAGAAACAGGCCAGAAGTAAATCTACGTACCAAAGTGTCTCAAAATGTGTAGGAACCAGTTATATTTCACATTCTTGGGTGCTGAGGTGAGGCAGAAAGAGGCCTTTTGTTTTCCACATGTGTGTATTTTCAATCTATTTTAGTCTCGGGTAATTATGGCTGCTTTGATGGGGTCCTGAATCCTGTAATGTCGCAGCACACGAGAAGGATTATTTTTCACATAAGAAGGCTGTTATTGCGGTACCAAAGCACCTAACATGTTTAGTCCAGAAGTCATAAAACATAAACAGTCTTATACTTAAGTATATGTATATATGTGTGTGTGTGTGTGTGTGTGTGTGTGTGTGTTGCAGTGGGTCCAGCCATGGTCATCCTCCTCTCAGTGTGCGGTGTGGTAGCGATCCTCCTCCTCTGTCTGTGTGTGTGTTTCTGCAAGTGCTTCGTCTGTACTTCCGGTGAGTCCCTTCTCCAGCTTCTCCTCCCACATTCACTCCTTCAAGCCACATTCACTCAGTTTCTGTCCACATTTGCAGAGGTGCCATTTAATTACAATTTAATTTAATCCACCTAAAACAGGAAGTGGTATCGGTGAAATACCGAATGTTTGCAGCAGCTGTGGGCAACAAGGTCATGCCTTGCCATTCTCTGGTGGTTTTCCAAAGGCATTCTGGGAAGTGCACAGGGTTGTTGCAAAAGAGTAAATTACAGCAAAGTCATCAAAAACTACTGTAAATCCTGTTATGAGAGTATGTGAAGGTGGATGTTTTCTTTTCAGGCTGCCAGCAGCTCAGGAAAACGTGGGTGAAGAAAGTGGAAAAAGAGGCACTTTGAGTAAATCCTAAACGGATTCAGAGTTCAGCAGTAAACTGAGGTTGTTGTGGGGAGCGACTGTGTAACTGTAACAACAGGCTGAGCATTTTAAGATGAGTCTTTTCTTCATTACAGGATCTCTATCGTGGGACAAACACATTGCTGACTGTTTGTCTTGTGGCCTGTTGTGCTGGCCAAGTTATGAGAGCCTCTTGTCATTGTAGTGATTATGATGAAGTATTTCTACTGGTTACACAAACATTGAGAGCATGGTGGAGCATTTAGCAGCTAAAAATAGAGCTAAAAGGAGGGTAGATGTTGGACTTACATTCTTCAGGTGGACACAGACACGACTCCAGATGAATTGCTGATGTCGCGCCATAACTGCTGGATGAGTAAGTCAGAAACTGATTGTTTTCATTGGCAATATGAAGCCATTGCGTTTCAAAAGGGCCTTTTTAAAAAAAACAAAGGAAAATAATATTCTCTGTTTTAACAATTTGTTCTCAGAAAAAATGTTACAATTAACTTTCATAAACTGTAAACACACTGTGTGTTAGAGTTAAAGTTGTAAAATAAAAACACAGACAACTCCCAGACCGGACAACGGCGTGGCAGCGACCTGTCAATCACCCTGTAGCCCCGCCCTAAAGCATACCTTGCTTTGTGGTCTATTTTACTCTAAATAGGTACATCATTTACTAAATTAACATCATGCTGTATTGAAGAAGACTTGAAACTAGCGATCGAGACCATAAACTCATATTTACAATGTTTACTGAGGGAATAAATCAAGCGTGAAGTCTTTTTCTCAGAGAACTCTAATCAATCAGACTTATTTTGCCACAGGTTGCTGCCTGGTAGTAAAGTACAGTAGTATGGAAAGAAATGTCAGGAAGTGAATATTCAAACGGTTGGTAGAGTGAGAGTGAACAAGAGCGTCATCAAACCATGAAATACCTCACATTTCTCTGAAAACACACAAAAGGTCAACAGGTCGCTCAGCAACTCTTCCCACTGCGAGGTGCCATTGCTTACTCATGTGTCAAACACTTTCTGTTAACATCTTGTTCACACCTTTCCCACAATCCTGTCCGGGTGTCATGGAAACAGTGTGGTGCCAACGCAATGTGGCGTGTGGACCACAGCCCATTTCCCCTTTATCTTAAATTTTCTGCCTACCGAGGAGAGGCGGGGAGAACCAAAGTTATCGCGGCAATGACAGAGGCCTTGGCTGACGTTGGCGCTTCTGCCGCCCAAACAAAAGTCGTAAGGGAAGAAAAACAAAAGTGTCGAGGTCAGGGCGGTCCCACGGATAATCTTGATTTGGCAATGCCCTATCTGTGAGCTAACCAAAGTCCTATGAGAAATTCCAACTAATATAGTTTATATTTGATATCTTCGACATACTTGCGTGGACCCTTAAAAGATTTACGAGTTTCCTTTCCCCCCCCACCTCAGCTCCTCCTCCTCTTTGTTTTCTTGTGCGATAAGAGAGAAGAGGGCACATACGCACATTTTCCTGACGTCTCAAAGATGGAAACACACGCAGACACGTCGCTTTACTTCCTACTTCATTCGTCACCTCACGATGTCGAGCTCCAAATTCCACATTCGCCCACAACAAAGGCCTCAATCCCGCTGTTGATTTAAGAGTGTTTGTGTTTTTCTCACATCCCAAACGTTTCAGACGGTGAGGGACAGTCTTGTCATCTTAAACACTGTATTTGCACGTGATTGATGGTTTTGCGTTGAACCAGAGCTTGCTCAAGCATCTGCGGGATGTCTTGAATAGATGGCGGCTGGGGTCACTGCACAAATAGATTTTCTCAGAAGAAAAATAAATACGGCTCCCGTTTGCTTGAGACTTTCCACATTGCTTGAAAGTCTTTTCCTCATTTTCAACTCCGTGGATCCTGAGCAGAATACCAAGTGGGTGTGCTGATTGTTGTGAGTTAGCAGCCAGAAGAAAAGACCCTCTTTCTCTGTCTAATCCTTTGGACTGCGGGGTAACAGACATTAGAGGCCTGGAGGAGGGAGCGGTGACGATGAGGAACACAGCTCAAAGTTCAGATCCTGCCCAGTTGATAACAACACTCGACTATACACACACGCGCGTGTTGTCCTTCCCGGCCTCGGCTCGGCTGAAGTGTGCCGGGAACACAGGCTCTCACTGTGATGTGATTCATATTTCAGTTTGAGAGAGGAGAGCTGTGATGACTTGTCCTTATTTGGAGCAGGCTTCATTCATTTTGTCATATCTGTTTCGGCTTTTTAAAATGGCCTGAAACAGACGATGAAAAAAAACAAGTTAGTTCCAGTTTAAGGTTGGTTCACCTAAGCCCTCAAAAAACATGACTCTCACTTACGCCAAGTGGATTCTAGTCGTGCAGTTTTAGTTTCATTTGCCTCATTTAAAAAGAAACATCTCTGAGAATGTATTGAAAGATTACTCTAAATAGTCCCTAAAAACACTTTTTAAATCCACTGAAGTATTTTTTTGTAACATTAAATATTTGCAAGAAAATCAGCAGCAATCAGAGTACAAGAGAGTAAAAAAAATCTGTTACACATTCTAAAACTATGACGGCGTATTAGGGCCTTTTGTAGGTAAAAGATAAATTAATAAATACAGAGCCGGTTAAGGGGGTTGATATTCAGAATTTCCGAAATTAAAAAACACAAATACTGAAATTTGTCAAGTAAAATAACCAAAATTATACTTTAATTTTGTACTACAGTTGGAGCCACAGTACCCACTGCTGAATATCTCAAATATCTGGACTAAATACTGTAGAACCAAAACTCTCTGCATGACTTAGAAACACCCCGAGGTGCGAGGGAATGCTTTTGTTGTAATGTGGGTCAACTGACCCTTAAAGCCACTGCTGGAGAGACGCAGTGCATTTAAAGTGTGGCGGAGATGTTCGGCTATACAGAGAAAACCACTGTGGACGTCTGTGCTGTCTGCGGCGCAAGCCGACCACAATTAGGCTTTTGTGGTTCCCCTCTGAATCACTGGGCGTGATTTGGCCTTCAATCACGGCTGGGAAGTAGGGCCGAGGTTCTTCCAGTAAAATTCTGCGTTCGTCTATTTGTGTTTCCATGTTTTTTTTTTTTTTTTGTCGTTGTTGTGTTGGTTGGTGTGCCCGGGTTGAGATGCACAGACTATAAGGTGCAGTGGTGGCACAGCTACGAGAACAGGGAGTTAACCTCAGATAAGAGGCATTTCTTCATGGAAACCAATGTTTTCAATGGCACCTTTTTATCTGTAGCACCACAGGAAGCACAGGGGAGCGACCACATCCGGGCATGAGGGCAGAACTGAACCGAACACACAGATTGCGCCTTCGGAGATTAGACAATCGGAAAACATGGCGACCGGTCAGCACACCTTCGTGCGTCAACAGGACGATAGTGACACCCGCTGCTCGCGCTACACTTTCTTTTTCCGACACATGTTCTGGCCTCGGCAGTGTTGATTGATTTCCCAGGTTCTCTGTCACACACACCTAACTTGCCACTCTCGCTCTAATTGGCTTTTCCGGCTCCGCGTGTCGATTCATCTTGCGGGCCGAGTGGGCCACCGTGGACAAACTCACATTGCTGCCACATGCACACTGAGGAGTGGCAGGCCCTTGATCACGGCTGAGGAATTCCTGCAGTGTTTTATTATTTTAGTGCATGCGGTCTTTTTGGATGCGAGTGGGTATGCGGGCGTGTATGTGCTGGCTGTGTTTATTTTTGCATTCCTGTGTATGATTCATATCACGTAAATGCAACCTCCGCTCATGACGTTATGACATGTTTTGCCCTGAGAAATTCTCTGGTTTCAACTACAGAAACAACATTGATTTCCACCTATGATGAATAACAGTAGCCGAGTGTAATTATCGGATTTGTCAGAATATGAGAACTATGAGAGCTGTAATCTTTATGGTTACAAATCAAAAACATGATGTATGGCAAGTCCTGTTATTTAGCTGCAGAGAGCTGCTTGTGTCTTTTTAAGATATTCATCTTTAAATATATTACTAATTATTAGAAAGAGTTGGAGAAGATTACATCATTTTTTTTTAAACATTATTATAAATGTAACTTTCTACTTTTAAAACAAGTCTATATTACCTGATGTTTCCCGCTCAATCTCACACTGCTCAACCTTTTTACCGGTGAAAGCTCCGGGATGCTCCGTCAGGAAAAGGGTGTCGCAGGCCGGACAGGACATGCGGACTGCTGATGAAGGAAACGTTGTGGAAAGTTTCTGAACCAACTAACAGTCTGTCTTTTCTCTCTCTCTCTCTCTCTCTTTCTCTCCGTCCAGATTGATTTAGAGGCCCGACGTCTCTGCTGCTTTGATGAAGGTCCAGCGTTGCTCTGAGCCTGACCTAGCTGCTCAGCACCGTGCCCTCCAGCTCAGCGAGCAGAGGAAGGGAACAGAGCTTCCACAGAACTGAGCCAACGCTGCTGGTTCTGCTTCCACGAGGCGGGAAGATCCCGCAAGGGCAGAAACGCATTTCTTTTGTCATTTATCACCACGTAAACAGAACTAAAACCACATTATTTAATGCTACATGTCACACGTACAGTATAAAGTGTAGTGATTGATGAAATGTTGCAGTGTGTGTGTGTGTAATCAATTCTCAGATGGGATAAGTTATATATATTTTTTGAATATTGGTTGATATGTCTAGTTTCAGAGGAGTTCGCTCAGTTGGTTTGAAGTGTTTTTGACTTTGTTGCATAGCTTATTAAGGAGATCAGCTGAAGTACATCTAAATTTAAATAAATCAATCATTGATTAGTTGAGAATTGATTAGTTCCCATTCAAAAACAGAACAAACATTGCCTTAAAAAAACATGTTTTCTATATTAATTTAAAGCTCCTTAAAACATTGTTTTAAAATCTTAATCCTTTCTATATGACATTATTTTTACATCGCTAAATAAGCTAAATTAAAGTTTATTGGGTGATCCTAGGTTTCATTTTTTAGAGTGCAACGCTCAAAGACTCTGCTAAATGCCATCAGGTCATTTTGTGTATATATATATTATTTTTTTTAGCCTTTAAGGTGGCTTAAACTTTAGAGACACGTTCTTGGCCACTGCTGCCTGATCGCTGTGGGCCACCAAACTGCACCACAAGGTGCCACATCACCTAAAAGCCCTCCATTAGTGGTTGTCAATGAGACAAGCGTTTTTGTAAACTACTGTAGAAAAGCAGGATGATTAAAAGGACGCCGAGCCAATATTGAACTAGACTTACAAGTTACAGGAAAAAAAGGCTAAAATATGACTTTTGGTGAACCATCCCTGGTGTGACAAATTTGAGTGAAGTAATAAAAGATTTGTTATTTATAGCCGCTGTGTTGTGTGGTACAGACCCTCGCTCGGTGGTTAACACCTCCCAAACAATGAACCCTGCAGCTGTGAATCACTATTAGAGGGAGACCGAGTGTGTGTGCAAAGACATTGTGTGTGTGTGTGTGTGTGTGTGTGTCCGTGTGTGTCCGTGTGTGTGTGTGTGTGTGTTGTGGCATTGTTGTACAGCATTTCATGACTTACAGAGCCGCGCTGTATGGAGCACTAGTGTTAGAATCAAACTTTTTATTTGGGAAAATATTAATGTAGGCCGACATTGGCTGTGTACAGCATAGTTATGTTTGTTGAAAATATCATTTTAATCTCATTTATCAGGAAAAAGTATTTTCTAATAACAATTAAACACAGTTGTTGGATGTTTTTTCAGTAATTATCTGTATATAAAGAGGATTATAAGGATCAAATGTTAATAAATGTCTACAATGAAGTCCGCTGTTTCAATTTTTTCTTTCAGTGATGATAATAATAATCACATCTCCAGTATTCACCTTTTTCAGTATCTGTAAGACTCGATAACTAGTTTCCTGTACTGGTGCTGAGAAAAATATGAAGTTTAAAGTGCATCAGAAATAAAACCTGAGACTTTATCTGCTTTTGTTTCACTGTTTTTTTTTTTTTTTAGTTATTATTTGTCTTTTGGAGATATTGATTATGAATTCCAAATGTTTTCCTTTCAAATAATTCCTCAAATTCCTCACTAAACTCTCCGAAGCAGCTTGGATTCTTAAGACATTGTTGGGTTGGGATGTATGAAGACTGTGGGTGGTACAGCAACCAAAAAGTTACACAATAGGAAACTCATTTCCTTCACAGCCCACTCCAATGACTTTACTATTTCCCTCTCAGCCCTTGTGAGGGACATACCGCCGTCTTCATGCCTTGTCTATAATCATCTATGACTAACCAATGTCAATATTTAAAGCATGAAATACCCCCGAATTAACACACGTCTAGTTCCACAATTGTTTCAGGTGAGTGAGTCAGTTGAGAGTCATGGATGAAATGAGTTTCACGCCAAAATAATCATCTGAAAAACACATTGTGAACTCATTGTTGGCATGAAATTAAAGCACTTTGTGAGTTCAACAGGATGCAATTGCTTTTATTGTTCCTGGTTTTATTTTAATGCTTTTTGAAAGTGAAACATAATCAAATAGTTGTAACTCCGGGACACGGGAAGAGGGCACCGCTGTAGTTAGTTATAATAGTGGGCGAAAAGTAATGGACAAATGGTTGAATTATATAACCGTGTAAATAAATGGTGAAAAAGGCTTATCTCGAGGAAACTGGGCTGATTGGACTTCAGAATAAAAGCACATATGTTTTTGTAATGTTTATTCAATAATGATTGAAGCTTGACTTTTCCTAAGAGTGATTTCATCCTGTTTTGGAAATGAACTCTAAATTGAACCATTGTAACATTTTCCCCAAACGTCTTTTATGTAAATAGACATTTGTTTCCCCTCACAGTTTCCACAAACCTCACAATGACAGGAAAGGGTAAGTAGTCCCTTTGTTACTTGACTAGGCACTTGACATATTTATTTTATTTTTTATTTAAAACAAATAATTGAGCTATTAATAAAAACAAGGGGACATATCTGGAGGAAACTGCTAACCTTGCGTGGACGTCGCAATAAAATCCCTTTGTTTTGGTCCCTCGGTGGCTTTATGGAGACACACTGGTCAGAAATATTAATTCGATTATAAAGTATTTGGCTGGTTCCCTTTTGGTTCCCACCACTAGATGGTGACCATGTTTGCTTTGCTTTAAAGTGAGTTCCCAAGTTGTCCCATAAAGCCTTAATTCATATTTCTCTGCACAATTTCTCCACTTCCACTAAATAAATAACAAAATGAAGAAACTTGCATAGCTGTCAAGATGCATACATCTAACAACAGCTGAAAACACAACGTTTTTTTTGTACTTCCTTGTTTGTAACTCCAAAGGGGGCAACGAGTCTCTCTACCTGCATGTGTCACATCGAGGGTGGTGGGCGATGGTGTTTTGTTGGGTGGGGTGTGCAAGTGTGCAAGTGTGAGTGAGTGCCTGTGCCAGATTGTGCGAGCAATGCACGCCGGCTTTTAGCACTTTCAAAACCACACATCCCACAGGCCACGCCGCTCCTCGAGCTCCATGCAGCCCTGCACTTCTACGGCCGACTCTCTACTGTCGCTGCTCCACTCTCCACTCCACGAGTCAGTTTTGAACTGTGTTTTTTTTTTTTTTTTTTTAAACCAGCTGCAAATTTACTCTCCTTCGACACAGCCTCTCTGGATGATGAAAGTCTACGAAAACAGTATCAGGCAATCAATGTGGTGACAGTTTGGTTGCCACAAAATCACACATTCTAAAATTAAGACGCTGCTCATTTAGTGTTAATTATGTATGTAAATGTAACGTCATTGCGTGCTAGATTTCAAACAGATTATAGGAAGATTAAGCATCTGTCCACTCTAAAATATTCTCTCTTTCTCTATTTCTCAGAACTCCGCTTCAAAATTATATTTTCTTTAATTTTCCAGTAATACTCTTTTGTATTATTTTGTCCTTGTACACTCATTTTTACTTTACATTCCGCTATCTTTTGATATACGACAAATAATGTTTTCTTATTGTCTATGACAAGTACTTTGTTGTAGGAATGAAATGCTCCATGACCTTTTTAGAGTCAAACTTCACATGAGGAGGCCCATGGAGAGTTTTGGTTCAGTTGTCATTGGTAATGTAGTGGGTTTCAGTGTGAAGTGAAAGGTGCCATTTCCTGGATTCAGAGTGGGAGTTGATCGGCTGATGAGCAGAAATACAACAACAGGAAGGTTTTCCCTCGTCCGTCTGCTCCAAACATGTGCTTCAACATCTGTCTGTTAAAGGTGAGTCATACTCCAATAAGGCAGACAATCATTTATTAGCACCGTGGACTAGTTTCAGTGTCAAAATCAGCACGTGGGAAATGTCCAGGTAATGCAGCTCTCCCTGCAACAACATCAGCATTAAAGACATAATTAAGTTTGATGTGCAGAAATGGGCGTTTAATAGGATAATTAATGAATGGCACCTGCATTCCCTGTAATGCATTTTAATTTCTTTAATTTCCATTTTTTTTATATACAGTAAATAGTCAAAGTGCTACTTTTTGCAGTAAATAATGTGATTCTTCAGTAAGTATTAAAGATGAAGACTCATTTCAATTTCTTCCAACTCCAAAGGCAGACTGAAATATCTCACCATCTTTCTGATGGGTTTCAATGTTATTTGGTACGGCTAATTATGGTCCCCAGAGGATGAATCCTTATGACTTAAGGTAGAATATCACTTATCCATTTGGCTACTTTAGTTTATAACCAAATGCATGCCAAACTGATAACATTCACATCATGCTCAGCTGTAGTTCATGTTTACTTCTAATGTTCACGCTAAACTTAAATGTGTTAGCATTGGGCTGAAAGCAGTGCTTTGCTTAAGACCTCACTCTTAGTCTTGGTGTGAAATAGTTTGCTCACCAAATGGTCAGCTAACCTGCCTCTTGTATCAGGCTTAACATGTTAATTGCTAAATTAACCTGCAAAATGTGTATTATTTACTGTAAAACAACCTCCAGCTTTCGGTGTTTGCATATGTGACCTGTGGTTTAATTCTGCTTCCTGTTTGTCAGTCGTCAGTCTGTCCGCTCCCAAATGCACAACAGATACTCTACCAAAGAACAAAAGCTGCTTTGATCGACATCAAAATAGTGCGTAAAGACCAGAGGTGTTAACGAAAACACACACACACACACACACCAGTGTAGATAAAGAGACATTTTAATAAAAGAGGATAGCTGTACCGGACGTGTGACCACAGGTAGTTAAATTTTAACAGGAAACAAAACTATTTACCTGTAAATGTGTTGCATTCTGCACACACACACACACACGCACACGCACACACACACACACACACACACACACACACGCACACACACACACACACTGCAAGATCTCAGTGGTTTCTCATGTGAGAAATTTCACTTCTGTGCTAAAGCAGATTGATTCACAGTAATCAAAAAAAGCACAAGAGGAAGTCTACAGCAATATTCAATGTTATCACGACAGTAAACACATCATTATGCAAAGAAATCTTCATATTTTGTCAATGTAAAAAACTTTTTTAAAGGCCATGAACACCCAATGAACTCAATAAAGCATGCTACATAAAAATACAAAGCATAATAACAAAGCCAATTATTGAGAAACACAGATCAGTAAATATGTGAATAATTCAGATACAAGTGGCTCGTAATCTTGAAATGAATGCAATGAAATGTTTGGATATGAATCATAGCGGATGGATTTCAAGGCACTATTGATCGTTGTCATAGATATGAGTGGTCGGCAAAGCATCATGGAAGGACTGGCGGCTCGGCGCATCCCTGGATTTTCCTGCACAATTTGATTGAGAGGAAAGATTAGTTATTGTTCCCATAGTTATTTTTAGTTTTCAGGTTAGACCTCCAGCAGGAAGTCTGCTGCAACAACTGTATGTAAAAATAAAAACAATTCTCACCGTTACACCTGCATCCTGATGCAATACATAAAGTTGCCAATATGACGGCAAACATCGTCAACCCGACAACACGGGACACAGATAGCCAGAAAATGTGATCAGTCACTGGAAGATAAAAGAGGACATTTGATTTAGGCCATGTAAAGGAAATGGTTCATGCGTAACAGCGATATCATTGTGAGAGAGTGAATTAAGTTCTTTTACCCGGTTTTGAAGTCATCCATGGAACAGTGGTGAGCTCACCTGAAAAGCATTCAGATTGTTTATTCACCACATACAAGGGACATATCTTCAATCGGGTTATTTGGGAAACAGTGAAGGCTTCTAAATGAATGATTCAGCAAAGAAAAAAGAAATAGCATCCGTGTAGATTTTGTCTTTCTGTGTCGAAAGTCTCACTTTCATTACCTGCCACACAACGCACAGCAGCAATGTTAAGTCTGACTGATATGAAGATAGAAATGTTGTTCATTTATTATTCAGCAGCGGTCATAAATATGAGCTTGACAATGTGAACACAGGTTTCTTCAGTGTCAGTTCAGTCCAGTGAGGATGCGTCACGGTAAAAGTCTCACTCACCGTGGACAGAGACGTTGACCTTGATGTTGTGGCTGACAATGGTCTCACTTTGACAGTGATACACACCTGAGTCGTTTATGCGAACTTTTTGAAAGATCAAAAACGATATCCCTATTAAATGTTTTGAAAGTTTCCACTCCGTTTTAATGTGGCTGCTGCTGCTGACATCGACAGGCACATCAGATGCCTCACGTTTGGACCAGGAGACCAGAGGCGGTGAATCGCTGCAGAATACAACTGTGCAGTTAATCCGAAGGTCTTCTCCGAGGAAAGCTTCATAAACCGTGTTATGAGGGCTTATAAGGTCAAGTTCACAATCTGAATCTTCACCTGCAAAAGGAAAATGACAACAAACACATGCAGATAAGAAATTATTGCACAATTTGTCTCCGCTTGATGGACAGTCTGGTACCAGCTTGTGATGAAATAACATGAAAGCAGTGAAAAAGTATTCTAAAAATCAATCTGTAGATCACAGAAACAGCTGTATGGGGTTTTCATGCTGCAGCTGTATACAACTGAAGATTCAGGTCAGCGAGTGGTCTTTGTGGTTAAAGCACTTTTTTAGCTGAAGTCTACCAAATGAAATAGGTTTGCATTAACTGAATGTTAGAGTTTGGGTCTTGGAGCCGGGGTCTGCCAATCTCATTGAAGGAGGTGAAAGCAAAGCTAATTTTGTGTGATTTCTACTGGCTGAAATGTAAATAATGAAAATGCAATGAATAGTATAGCGAATATTTTCCGTCAACCATCTACGCATATGCATATAAAGATCCTCCTGAGGTGCAAACAATGACCTAAAATCACCGCATTAAAGCATCAAAGAACCAATTTCTTTTCATTCTGACTGATTGATTTTCTTGAGTTTTTGACTGCAACCACATTCACTTTCATTTTAGTGTATTTCCTTGTTCAGTTTTAATGCTGCACTGTTGAGTATTTGATGTTTCCGCACACCTTCTCTGTATTCTATAGTGGAGGAATGCAATATTTATTTAAAAAAAATATAATTTTTACAATCTTTAACATGCAAGTTATCCGATTCCTATCCGTGAAAACGTTACTTAGCGACAGAGAAACAAAGACCTGCTCAGATTGAGAGTGAGCGATGAAGACAGACTAACAAAAACGTACCATTAGCATCCTGTGTGAGGTCGAGCAACACAAAGATGGACACACAAAGGATGGTTAGGCAGCAGTTAGGTCTCATGGTGGAAAAGAAAGCGGCTATCGACTTCTGTAAAACAACTATCAGTGAAGAGCTGTTCTAGATATCAACATAAATGAAATGTGGTTTACTTCACTTCCTGCGTATGAGCACCGTGTTCTTTGACGTAGGCATACCCCCACTACACTACACACACCTTTCTTTCTTTTTTAACCTTGCTTCAACTGAATTTTGGGGGTCTTTATGTAAAAATATTTTATTCCTAGTGTCAGTGTTTTAAAGACAAACAGTACAAAAAACAGTCAGCAGTGAATGATGGCTTGATGTAATCTTAATTGGAATCAAACAGTTATGGATACACATTATGTTATTTCATTGCACAAAATGATGAGATCATTATTACATTCTCGATTTCCCAGTTTGAGGAACACAATCATTCTAAAAAGAATTACAGGAAGTCATTAGTCATTCATATAGTCAGACAACGAGTAACTAGTTATTATGGTACAGTTTGTAAGCTCATCACTGTTATCAGATAATGAGGTTACTCGACAGTCAATTCAAGTCATGGATGTGCATCAGCACAAGGTCACAGTTTCAACCCACAGTGAGTGCATGGCACAAAACATTCAAAGCCACATCACAAACAAACCTATATTAGTTGGAGACAGTTTGAAAAAACTTTGTTAAAATAATTTAGTTTGGTAAGAGATGGAGCTGCTTCTGGCCTCTCCAACACTACAGATTTACAGACTGAGGGCTTCGTAGCCGGATTTCAGCCCTCGTGTTCGAGGATTCAATATTTTTCTTGTCAACAAATCCAATAAAATACCAAAATCCAACACAACATCAGTCCAGCTCCCAACTCTTTGACTTCCCCTCTCTGTGGCCACGAGCACACTGGTTCTTACCGAAGACGAAAAACTTTAAAAAAAATGGAGCACACCTGTGCTGTTACATTTTTGAAAAGTGATTTCCTCAAACACAAAGGCCCTGTTGGGTTTGGCAGACGTTACTAAAACAGGAGCAAATGATGAAATGGACACCAAACCCGACCAGCACTGTGACGGTCCAGCTTCCATTAGGCACGTCTGGAGCGCTCCCATTCTTATTGGTACATGATGACCTCACAAATTTCCAGCAGAGCCTTTTAAAATATTGACCAAAAAATTGTGAAGATGCTAATTTTAGCATTGGGCCAATCTTTGGATGCTCATTGGGTGGGATGTCTGTGTCTGCAACCCCTGTTTAACCCCCCACCCCCTCCATGAGCTCCTCTCGTTTGACATGTGGTCCTCTGATGTTAACAGCTGCAGAGTTTACATCGAGACACCTCGGCCTAACGTGGGATGTCACGCTCGAGTCTCGTGGGCGACGGCTCTTTAATGCGGATAGCCGCGTACTCTGACGTCTCCTCCCTCGGCGGCCTCCGCGGCCGAGCAGCAGCCGGCGCTGGAAGCTGATGGTTGAGAGCCGCGTACACAATTGAACCGACCACTTCCGTCACCCCGAGCCCCCGTCTCTCTCGGTCCTCTCTCATCTTGCCGTACGCGTGCTCGTTGGCGCTCGGCGACTCATCGGGCCTCGGGGTCGACCTCTGAGATGGCGGCGCAGAGGGGCTTCCTCTTGACAGAGGCTGAGGGCCGGCGTGCGAGACGGGTCGCTCGACCATGGGGATCGCCATGTACTGCAAGAAAAAAAAAAAGAGCCTCTTGCATTAAAATGTTTGAAGAATTACAAAAAAAGAAAATGGGATGCTAAAGGTTTGAAAAGCACCTTTGTCTTACCTGATTTTCAGTTTGCGTCTCTTTCTTTGGTTTCCCTGCATGAGGACATTTTGCTGAAATTAGTCACTCTTTTTTTTTTTTAAAGTCACAATCATGTCCCGTATGAAGTATTTATTCAACCTCTCACCTTTGCACCCTCGCATTGATACGACCGATATAATTATCACGATGATGACGAACGCCCCAATCCCTGCAGAAAAGTACACGTACAGCAACAGATCTCCTGTGGGATCAGGAGTTCCTGCTAGAAGAACAGGAAGTTAATATGAAGGTGTTTAATCTTAAGTAGTAAAGTGTTTGAAGAATATAGATTCAAATGAAGACATAGAAAGCCAGTGGAATAGCAGTTTCACTGCACAACACTATATAGTGTATCCTTACATGTGTCGTTGTTCCTCGTAACGTTGGTGCACCCACCATTACCTGCAACACAACGCACAGCAGCAATGTTAAGTCTGACTGATATGAAGACAGAAATATTGTTCATTTATTATTCAGCAGCGGTCATAAATATGAGCTTGACAATGTGAACACAGGTTTCTTCAATGTCAGTTCAGTCCAGTGAGGATGCGTCACGGTAAAAGTCTCACTCACCGTGGACAGAGACGTTGACCTTGATGTTGTGGCTGACAATGGTCTCACTTTGACAGTGATACACACCTGAGTCGTTTATGCGAACTTTTTGAAAGATCAAAAACGATATCCCTACTAAATGTTTTGAAAGTTTCCACTCCGTTTTAATGTGGCTGCTGCTGCTGACATCGACAGGCACATCAGATGCCTCACGTTTGTACCAGGAGACCAGAGGCAGTGAATCGCTGCAGAATACAACTGTGCAGTTAATCCAAAGGTGTTCTCCGAGGAAAGCTTCATAAACCGTGTTATGAGGGCTTATAAGGTCAAGTTCACAATCTGAATCTTCACCTGCAAAAGGAAAATGACAACAACACAGACATAAAAAGGTTAATTCACCCTTACTTTACAGTTTACTGTGATATTGTAATGTCACAATTTAATATGATTCCAGCCTTTGATGAAAGAATTAGGGCTATATATTATAATTTATCTTTAAATGGAATCGTCCATTACGGCGTCAAATTTCTCTGAAAATATGTTAATTTTCTAGAGAAATTTTCATTAGTCAAGAAAAAGGACTATTAATCTACTGAATTACCAGAAAACATGCTATATTGTGATCTATATTGATATCAAGATATGAAAATGACCTCAATTGATTTTGGCCATGTGGCCCAGACAAGTAAGAATATGATATTACATCTTGGAAAAGGTGAACAACAATACACTTTAGGTGACCAACTAAAGGTTTTTAATGTTTGTTTCTGCAGGTCCAACAAGTTAGGACTTTCTTTTAATACCACATAGAATGCACTTCAATAACTGTTTTGGTAAATATAATAAAATGATATCCCAGTTTGTCAGTACTTCGCAGCAGCATGTAACAATAATTTATTAATATGATGATATAATTTATTAAAGTAACACAACTTGGATCCTTATAAGTAAATTCATGCTTATTTTTAGGCAAGAGAAAAACATTCAAGACTTTTTTAGTAAATTTAATTTAAGACTTGTTGATGCCTTCTAAGGCTTCTTCAAGGAATCTGAATTCAAAACATTTTAAGACTCTTCAAGATCTGCAGATACCCTGAAGAGAATGTTTTAGGGCACGTTGTTACACTTAAAGGACACCAAACACCTGAAACACAAATCAGCAGCAGACGTGAGGCACGACAGTCAAATTAAGGAAACAAACTGAGACTGACATTTAATTGTGTGATGAATTGAAACGCAATTTGCATGAAGAGGAAGCGAAAGCGACCTAAGCACGGCATCAAAAGGGAAACTTTAATCCGTCATCGGAATCCAGACCTCAGTTACTTTGCGTTACATCTGCGCCATTTGTGTCCATTCAACATGAATATTCTGGAGCTTTCAGACATCAACGCAATCTTTAAGGGCGCCGTAAAAACTGAACATTTTAAGCACGTGCATTTTCCGTGACAACCGGGTTCGTTGAAGAACAGAGAATAACAACCTCGTTCTTTGCTTTGTGATGCACTTTCTGTGTACACCAAAAGGTTTTTAATGGTTTATTTTGCTATTTTTTATTCAGGTGACTCTACTGCTGTAACACAGTGGTAATATTTAACCAAGAGTCACTATTAAATAATATTTCCTCTGGTCTCAAACTACAAAGAAACATTTAAGGCACAAGGAAACCACAGCGTACACAAATAGACGAGTACTGACACTGTGGTCAGGGGCAGTAAATAGTCTTACACACAGCCATTTTTATTATGTACAAAAGTAAATCACACCTTCATAACAAATGGGGGATTATAGCAACTAGGAACATGAAGTGTGTAGAAGACTTTGGTGTCTTTTTTGGGTGCACATTTAAAAAAATATATATTCGTATGCAATCTCCAATAGTTTCCATCAAGCTCCCACTTCCACCTGTTGTGGGAGACTTTACCTGAAAGTCAAATTCTTAGCATCTGAAACCGACATTATCGGTTATTTTTCAATAGATATTCATGGTAGAATTTACAGACTTTTAAAGACGATTAAGATTATAATGGTGTATATTCAAGGAAGAATGACCGTTATGACTTTTACACCTTACTGACCCAACTCGTTGGGTTTTGGAGACGACTGTGTGCCAACTTCTTCCTTTTAAAAACTGTTTAAGCTGCTTGTAAACTCTATTATGACATAATTTTAAAGTTCATGACCTAAACAGAAACCAGGCTTCCAACCGTCACCAGAGAATTTGGATCGTGGTCACAAAGCTGACTTTTTAGTCCAAAGGCCCGATTAAACACACGTCAGGCCGCAGAGGGCAGAGCGGCAACACTACACAAATACTGAGGCTGCACAATATGCCCAAAAATAATAACTTACCGTCAACATTCAAGGTGAGCTGCAGCCCCGCCAGGATGAACACACGCAGGACGGAACATCGGTGGTCAGGCCTCATGATGCCTCAGTCGTAGCCAGTCCACGTATGAAATGTTCCACCGAGCACATCATTATTTGGTCAACAAAACAGAGAAGTGCTGAAGCTGATGTTGAAGCCACTCAGATGTATGCTGCTTCCTCTTTCTACTCTCTGCTTACTCCCTTCCTACCTCTGCCTCTTTCCCCCTTTAAAGCAGGGGCGGTGAGTGCACTGGAGGTGAGAGGAGGTCGGTGGGTGGGCTTGCTTCTCTAAATGTTGCAGGTCCGATGCAGTAAAACATCTCCGATTGGGGGGATCCCACAGTTCCACGTGCCCACCTTGCTACGACATAGCTATATAGCAAAGAGCTTTCTCTCTCACATTACTTCTCCTTTCATTTCCGAGTCTTGTTTCAGTCTGTGCACCTTGACTGTGACTTCTTGTCAATGTGGTTCACTCTCTTTAAGTTGACTTCCTCCACCCTCTCCCATCCTTTCATCTTCGCCATCTGCGTCTCCTGCAAACTCGTGCGGCCTTGTGCACAGCAGTGTGGTTTCAGTGGAGGATGCACAGCGCACTAAAGGGGAGATGGGGACGCTGTGGCCCCTTTAGATGCCCAATCTGTTGTGTGTGTGTGTGTGTGTGTGTGTGGTTGCTATCGGGCAAGATCATCAGCCTGTGGACTGCTTATTTGTCAATGAGTCGGCCTCCTTCAGATTTAAAGTACAACTACACCAGTTTTACATGTGAAGTTCCGTTTATGTGTCACAGTCTTTATTTAGTTTGTGGTTTAAAGTCTTCTGTGGAAGATTTCTAAAATCTGGAAAAATAACCCTGATGATGTCAGGGTTAAATAGATATGATTGAGCTGTATTATGGGATATGTAGGATCCAAATTTCTTTATTTTCTTCTTTTAATCTATCTTGTATAAGTGTCCCAACTTGTGTCCATTTAAAACTCCGGAGAAAGAAGCATAACAGAATCTAGATACTCCCAAAAAAACGCTGCATTCAAATTTATACCCACATAAAGGTACATAAGCAGTAAAAACATTTAGGCACACCTTTAACACGTTTTCATGTTGTAGGTGGCCCTAACAATGCATGATATGAGTTTAAGATGAGTTTATTATATTAGCTTACTCTGTTTTGCATATAAAACCTTGCTTCATCAGATACTTTTAATGGAATGAAAATACATTGTAGAGACGTACTCAGATCCTTTACCTAAGTAGAAGTAACAATACCTCACTGTGAAAATACTCTTTTAATAATCAGCAACATGTAATCAGGGTAGTCATAGTATTATATAACCCATATTTATAACTTTTGGAGTACTATCATTGATGCATTGAGCTATAATAGGCCTACTTTATACCCTGAGTATTTAATCTATATCCCTGCATCATATGCTATAAGCAAAATAAAAAAGAAGGTAGTCTCCCTCACGTCTGTTCTTAAATAGTACTTGATGAACTTGGTTAACACTATTGGATACACCTGTTGTTTTGCACACCTCAGAGGAGAAGATGGATACGCACTCTTGTCACTTTAAAGCCATTGATGCCTGTGTTTTATCTTTTATATATGTATTCAATGTTTTATATATTTATTTAATGTCTTGTTTTAAATTACTAATATATTTTTACCTTGTTGCTGCTGAACTGACTGATGTGTCGCCAACTTAATTTCGTTGTATCTTTTTACGATCACAATAAAGATCCTTATCCTTATAATCATATTTTTTTTTAAATAATTTTAGTGATATCTTGTTTCGATTCGCACAATGAGACAACTTGGGTTATTTGAGATAAAAAGAAAATAATTGTTGTTGAGAAACGAATATAGATTTTTCTGGAACAACAGGGCCACCGTGTTGCGTCCGAGTGTCATTACAAGTTATCGGACAGTACCGACTGCGCAATCGCAGTACTTTTACGTAATGACGTAGGGCCCTACGTCTCCAACGAGCCGAAAATGGCGGAGTATCTGGCGTCCATTTTCGGCACAGAGAAAGACAAGTAAGTTTTATTGAATATCTATCGTCCGTGTCGCATAAACGATGGATGTTATAAGAAGTGTGTCTGCAGCTGCTCGTCTGCGTCGTCAGTTTGAATCAGTTTGAAGCCGCAGCGCCGCTGAACGTCACAGTCAAGCTAACGTTAGCATCAGGGAGCTAACTCCGAGCTAACACATTGAATGAACCTCAGCGAACCTGCAGCTGCTCTGTGCTGGCGGTTTGAGCCAACATGTGTCCTCTTTAGTTCGTTTCTACATGCTTAGACATCCTAAGCATGCTTTGTGGGTCATTAAATAGCCAGTTAACGTGTATTCAGCTCGGTTAGTCGATGAGCTGGTGGCAGAGTGACGTTAGCTGGCGGGTTGTTTTGTTCCGTTTCACCGGTGGAGAGCAGCAAACTGCGTCCTGCTCACCACTTACTGTCTGTTTGGTGGCTTCATGGCACGTTTACTGCAGTAATGCGACTGTTACTTTGTGTGAGACAACTATTTTAACATTTCAAAACAAGTTGCGTTAGTTTAAAGTGGCTTCCCTCGTTTAAATGAGTGAAAATGGTATTTAATAGATTAGATTAGATTAGAAAACGTTATTAATCCCCAATGGGGAAACTCATTTGGCACCAAAAGCTCATACAAAAAACAATATACTCATATAGACACAGTCCACTGTGCACAACAGACAAGAAACACATTACAAAGAATAAATAAATACAATAGTCCTTATGTAATTTAACTAGTTGATATTGTCTAGTTGTCTAATACTTAAGTAGGTAACACATGTTGCCTGTGTATATATTGCTAAAGCCTGATTTAGATTGTTCCTCTGTGCCATAGAGTTGTCTTAAATATATTATAAACACATCAGTGAACCACACCGTTGCTCACAAAATCCACTGCTGAAAATAGTCCCAACAAATACACTCTACTCCCAATACTCTTTTAAAGCAACTTTTTCACAATATTTCAGTACCTTATAACAAAATATATATATATATATATATATATATATATATATATATATATGTGTGTGTGTGTGTGTGTGTGTGTGTGTGTGTGTGTGTGTGTGTGTGTTTTTGTCCTGTTAGTCGGGACAGATAGGCTGGAGAAGTTATTGATTTTTGTTGTTTCATGGAATTCATTGACGGTAAAAAGATTTTTGAGAGTTTTGTCCTCTACCGAACCAAATATTACAAACGTATGATGTTCTTTTCTTTTCTTTTCTTTTCTTTTCTTTTCCAGGGTCAATTGTTCCTTTTATTTTAAAATTGGCGCTTGCAGACATGGAGACCGCTGCTCGAGATTGCACAACAAACCGACCTTCAGCCAGGTGAGGATCCCATCATGGTGTTTCTTCCTAGAATGGTGTATTTCAGTTATTGACATATCACTGTTTATGGTAGACAGGCTGCATTTATGTAGCGCTTTACTGCAAGGAGCTTTTCAATTTGCCTCTCATTCAGAAATGGACTGTACCAGACACAATCATCACTTTCCTCTCAGGATTTTGTGCCTGAATAACTATCAAAATATATTTTTCACAAGCTTAAATAGAAGTTGATGATCAGAAATGGCACAAAACTGAACGTTCATCAAAGGAGCCTGTCTGATCACATGCCTCTCTGCTCTCTCTCCTGCAGACCATCTTGATTCAGAACATCTACCGTAATCCCCAGAACAGTGCACAGACGGCCGACGCTTCACGCTGTAAGTTCCAAATTTGTCCGCGTTTCCTAAAAGTGGTGCTCTCGTATAACAGATGTTAGGTACTGTTTCAGCCCTGTTTACTAGAGACCCGGTTGTGACCCTATTATCTCCCAAGTATCCCAAACCAAATATTTAGTTATTCGTCAGGCATTACCTAACACCAACAGAAAGAACACCTGCTTGTGATTCTTCCACTCTCTGTTTTTCAACCTTGTGTAGTTGAGCCCTCGCGCCAAAACACAAACATTACCTACAGACTGTGCCGGTGATGGCAGAATACTTAGAACTGTGTGTGCAGTAAATATGTTGAGCCCAGTCTCATAGAGCTGAAGCAGTGCCTCTCATGCAGGTAAGTGTAACTGACTTGTTGGTTTTCCTCTGGGCCCCGTATTTGAATTCTACATCCAGTGAATTTTAAAGCATTGCACGCACTCTGCCATAGATACAAGAGACATTTGTAACTCCAGCGTCTCATATGACTGTTGACCTGGTGAATTGTCCTTAATCAGCACTCTTACTCGGACAAGAGGCGTGGTTTAAAATGACCTCGTGGTTAAATTTGATATTGAAATATAACCGGTACCTGTGGACTATTTAAAGGACCATGAGTTTTATTCTTTAGTTTTGTGTATTTTCTTTCTCCATCATATCTTGAATGTCGCATGCAGATGTGGTTGCGTGCATGTGACACAATTCTGGACAATTTGAAGTTTTAAAATTCTTGTGGTCCGTCACTTCCATTCAGCACCTAATTATGAAGACAAACAACTCTAGAGACTAATTTATCAGCCAGTAAAAGTGGCCCATTATTGTGAA
The DNA here is from genome assembly GCA_016806645.1 of Ophiodon elongatus. Classification (NCBI taxonomy): domain Eukaryota; kingdom Metazoa; phylum Chordata; class Actinopteri; order Perciformes; family Hexagrammidae; genus Ophiodon; species Ophiodon elongatus. The sequence goes on from JACSYO010002164.1 coordinate 34,990, forward strand.
TGAGTAGTTGTGTTTTGCAAATTTGCATTGGAGCAGTAAATGATATGGGTATAAAATCTAGAATAAAGTTTTCTGTTTCTTAAAGTTTGCTGTTTCTTTATGCATTAATTAAAAACACGATTTAGAAGCGAGACAAAAGTGGGCCTTTTCAGCTTGTCTACATATGACCTCACTATGTGTTTGATTGTTTTTGTTTTTCACTTCTACGGTAAAACTAAAATTCTTTTGACCTTTTTATGTAGCGCAGCCTATTCACTTTTAGTGCAGCCTACTTACTTAACTAATCAATCTGTGTGTGTGGCATAGCCTCTAACTTAAAATGGGAATTAGTTCAAGAATACACACTCGAAGCCTAAAATTGTATCCCATTTTCAGCCAATTATCTGTAATATTATACAAATGTAAAACAAAACAAACGCTAAAAGTAGAGGGAAAGGAGCGAATATCTCAAAATCGTAAACAGTGAGGGGTGCAGGCAATAAGCTTCTCTTCCAACAATAATAATAATAACAGAGTGGCCATTTCTGAGATTTTCAACGCAGTTTTATCCATCACATAATTAGGACCTGGAACTGACAACACCCAATACCTAAGGGCCGCAATTTACTGACAAAAAAATTCTAATCCAATATTTTTCCTCCTCAGCTCTTTATTTTGGTTGATTTATGTCACAGAAGTTTACGTTTTGTATTTCAGACCATTTCCCTCTTGAACATTTACCTTCATAACCTTCAAAACTCTGCCCAGTCTGCTGATGGTTTACACTGTAAGTTCTCCCTTCATCTGCAGGACCCTCCAGCACTGACTGCACTTAATTTACTGTACCACACCTCCCCACGTAAATTTGGCTTTAGTGTAGGAACATATCCTCTAGAGATGTCTTAACCCATCATTTCCTGGAGATAGAATAACAGGCCACGTGCTGTTCTGCATGTTTCCCTGGCTTAACTCAATCTAACGTAGGATGTCGTGCAATAATGTGCACGTCTTTGGTGTCAGGTCCTTCATTTTGCTGATGTGAAACCGATGTGTTAGACTCCAAAAGGCATAATTAACTTACTGTTTCCTTTTGCTTCACACTTAACGGTTTCACACCGAGTACACCATTTTTGCTTCTGATTCATTGAAGCAGGTTTCTACTAGTGCTGTCCTCAACTTAGGAAACTCTCCTTCATGTTACAGCCAAGTGTTGTCATGAAGTAGTCGAATAGTTAAAAAAAAAAAAAAAAAATACGTTCTGTGGTATTACATCATGGCCCCTCTGCACATGATGTACACATAGCTACACAAACAGATTGGTAAAGAAGGCAAATCATTTAAAAGTAAAACCCCACTAACCAGGAGTAAAAAAAAAAAAAAAAAAACAAACAAAAGAAAAACAGGGTCAGCTCTAGGTTTTACTTTGCTTCTTTGAAATAGTCTGGAGAAAGTAACATGGAACACACAAGACTCTTTACCTTTCCCCATCTATGTTTACAGGGTGTAACTATCATAGCAAGACGTATCATTTTCCTGTCGCTACAGTTAAGATTTGTTTGTTAAAAGCTACACGGCCCATTTGAAGACTGTCTTTTACCACCGTGTCCATCTGGCGTTGCCTTGACTGTCCCCTTGTTGACGTTTCGTAGGTGCCGTCAGCGATGTGGAAATGCAGGAGCACTACGACGAGTTCTTCGAGGTTAGTGACCTTTTGTGCCGCCGTCTCGTCTTTATTCCACATGTAGGACGATGTGACGCGGAAAAACTCCGTTATCTGCCTTTTTTTTTTTTCTTTTTTTTTTGGAGCAAGGGAGCAAACTGACAGACAAAATGTGTTCTGCTTGTCATTCAGGAGCTAATATTTACACAGGAGGAATATGCAACAGCTGCTTTTACACATGAGCGGTTACCATACTTTTTATTCAGTTTATTGTCTATTATTTCTGTTTTTTTTTTTTTTTTTTAGGTTTTTATATCATTCTGTAGCTTCCCTGTGGTGTTCCTTGATATTATTCATAATCTTATTTATTAGCTGAGTGAGCGTTTCCATTTGATAACTTTAATTGTGACTTTGTTTATCTGTGCTGAATATGGGGCTGAGATCAGTCCAGATAATCTGTGGACTAGGGCTGTGCGGTATACCGGTTTCAAATTTCCATACGGTATGAATTTTTCATATACCGTCATAGCCGTAACAACTGTTGTTGCTCTTCGGCAGGCAGCAAAATATATTGTTCACTGCTCACCGATGAGGGCGCAGCGGGCGGAGCTATTTGTCTTACGGGTATTGAGATGGAGTCATGGTTATAACTTTATAACAACAATTAATAACCCACAACTAACGCTCTTTAACAGGAAAACACCACGACACAACAGTTTGTGACACATAAACAATTTGTAACACTAATAATTGTACATTTATAAAATTGCACCGCCGAACTGCATGCTGGGTACAGACTTAGGACCCAGGGGAATGTAGGTGAAAAAAAACCAGGAAGAGGCAGAACGAAAGAGCCGCAAGCGGTGAACAGCTGTTCAGTTGGCCGGCGGTCCTTTTCGGTGTCGATGAATGAATGAATGAATGAATGAATGAATGAATGTGTTTACTCGTAAAAAAAAAATACTGTGAAACCGCCAGAATCTTACAAAATACCGTGATATGAATTTTTGGCCATACCTCCCAGCCCTACTGTGGACACAAACCTGAAGTTCTACATATTCATTTCTCAGCTGCTTTTGAAATGAAAATGAATGTGATTAATAACCAGGCAGCCTTTTCGTACCCGATTAATGTCTTTACTCTGCAGGGTCTGGTTAGCCGCGGTGTTAAACTTCCTTGCTAACATACAGTTAAAACTAAGCAATAAGAGCCTGTTGCTTTAATTTTATATGTTTTTGTTTGTTCCTCTCTTATGTCCGATGCAGGAGGTGTTCACAGAGATGGAGGAGAAGTATGGCGAGGTGGAGGAGATGAACGTGTGCGATAACCTGGGCGACCACCTTGTCGGCAATGTCTACGTTAAGGTTGGTAATCGGTCCGAATGTATTCGTGGGAGAGGTGGCGCTGAGGCAAATGAGATCCATATGAAATGGTGTGATTTAAAAAAGACTGAATTTTAAAATGCTGCCAAGATGTGGCTGAATTCTATCAGGACTTTATGCCAAATACAGAAATATTTTAAGTGGCCACTTTTTCTGTTGCTTAAGTCATTTGTCAATTTATTATTTTTTCCAAACGCAGTGTTATTGTTACTTTTGTTAATTGCCTCAAGTTGCCAGTTATCCAAAGCTGTCCTTGGCTATCTTAAGACTGTGTGCTCTCTGCGTGTAGTTCCGTCGTGAGGAGGATGCAGAGAAAGCCGTCATGGACCTGAATAACCGCTGGTTCAACGCCCAACCCATCCACGCAGAGCTCTCCCCCGTCACCGACTTCAGGGAAGCTTGCTGCCGCCAGTATGAAATGGGGTGAGTGACACCTGGTCCACATTGTGCTCGAATGTAATAAGTCCTTTTTTAATACAATTAATGTGACGCCAAACCGGAAAGTCTGCGCAGCAGCTAGACGATCTAAGAGGAAGCTTCTCGGTTGTTTGGGACAGCAACTGTACACGTTGCACAGCGAGCGGTTCTCAGGATCTTATTTCTGCCACGAGGACCTCCAGCAGGTGAATCAGGCCCTGCCAGAAGTGAGATAAGAGCGTGCCCTACAGCGGAGCTCTGAAAACATGACAGCTGCATGGGCACCGCGCGAATTATCACTTTTTTTTTTTTTTTCCTCCCACTGTCCTTGCACGGTGGGAGGAAACGTTTTCTTTTCCTTTATGAGTCGCTCAGTGTTTTTCCAGTTAATCGGTGGGTTGTTTGCTCTGCAAATGATAGAACAAACTTGTGAGAGTGAAGGGGCGGGGGGGGGAGGAGGGTGAGGGGAGAGAGAGAGAGAGAGAGAGAGATAAAGATCATTATGTTCTACTTGGTGGACTTTTCCTCGTGGCAATGCTTCACCATATGCAAGCCTAGTAAGTTCAATCCAACCCTGTTTTCCTGCAGGGAGTGTACCCGAGGTGGCTTCTGCAACTTCATGCACCTGAAACCAATATCGCGGGAACTTCGAAGGGAGTTGTACGGCCGCCGCAGGAAAAGGTACAGAAACGTTTTAAAGCTTGACGTTCATATTGGATCAGTTGGGATTTGTCAATTTTAATATATATTTTTTTCCCCCTCTCCCGCCAGGAACCGCTCGGGCTCGCGCTCCCGGGAAAGACGCTCCCGCTCGAGGGAACGGCCGCGGCGGGAGCAGCGGGAACAGCGCGAGCAGCGGGAGCCGCGGGAGCCTCGGGAACCTCGGGAACAGCGGGAGCAGCGCGACAGGCCGAGAAGGTCGAGGGACCGAGAGCGCTCTGGAAGGTTCTGAAAGAAGCCGAGACTGACCCGATGTCCTACCGAATCCCTCCCTCCTAACCCCAGCAGTGATGACAAAGTTATTTTCTTTATTGGTGAATCGTTGGAAGTGTTTTTCTTTTATTCCCTTTTTTTAAGACAAGCTTGTGTCGCTTTCTCAATAAAACAGATTTGTAATTCTGCACTGGCACCGCTTGGTTATATGAAGATGACGTTATTTCTTACATACGGAAAGGGCTAATTATTGGTAAACTGCATGCAACATGACAAAACGTGTGTAAATGAGTCGGGTTTGAGTTTGTGTGTCAATAATGAGTGGGTAATGATTTTGAAGGCATCTCATTCAAACCTGTGTGCTTTAAAAATGTGTCGTCTCACATAAAGTATATATACTTTAGATCAGAATGATTATCTAATTGTCTGATCCTGTTTTTGGAAATACATTTATATTAAAATGTACTTTATTATACTGATGCTGGTCGTTTGCTTCTAAAAATGAGCAGCAGTTATTTTTCATATGATCTATCACCTCTTTTATTCCTCTTAAACTTTGGATAGTCTTTAAACTGATACAACTGGTGATGTCAGATCTGTGACAAACGCATTGATTAACAGTTTCAAATGCAAGATGAAGCATGCCATTCATAATAGATGCAAATGTTTTATTACACTGTGAATGATGCAATATTACCCAAAGCCAATCCTCCGTGCCTTTTCCCCTAATACCAGTTCAGAGTGTTTAAGATTAGTCGGTTAAATGTACAAATGTTTACTGGTTTAAGAAAAGTATAACTAATGGGGTTATTTGGTGAAGTCTGAAATTGCACCTAAAATTATGGAAAAATATAAACATTTTGTTTAAGAAAAATGTAATTACATACAAGTAATTTTTCACATACACTGATATCTAATAAATGTTATCTGAATAAAACTATAATTTGAGTTAACCAAAGCCCTGGTATAAATTCGCAAACTTTACCAAAAAAAAATAATATTTATATTTTACTCATACAGTTAATATTGTTAATATTGTGTCACCAACACGAGAAGGGCTCGAGATGTCACATGCGCCGAAAGTACACGCAGTCAATAAAAGGTAAACAGATGGCGCTGGCGACTTTAAAGGAACTCTTATTGAGAAACCTCCCCTGTGATTGGTGGAGCACATCAAACAGACGCCCTCACCGCAGCCAATCAGAGACGGGTGTAAAACTTTGAGCACCTCCCCTTTCGTCAGGTCCACGTGTGTCTTTGTCGGGAGACTCTCCCTCCGCATTGTTGTACTGGCTGCTCGTGCTCCTCCGAGTCCTCCGATTTTTCTTTTCTTTTACAGGAGTTATTAAATCACAAGGTGAGTGTGAACCGACGGGCACCTGGAAATATATGCTGCAATAAATATAAAAAAAAAAAAAAAATAGATGAATCGCACCGCTGTGACGTTTGGCGACCGCGAGCCTGAATTCTGATGCAACATCGGAACTGCGCAGAAACCATTTTTGTTGCATCATTTCTCAGATAATTTGGGTTATTTCTCTGCATGCACTAAACCTGACATGTTGTTAGCGTGTGATTGTTCTCACGGTTGCGTGACCTTTACCGCGGTCTGAGCTGAATCGGTCATAGTTTGGTTTCTTTTATTTCCTCAATTAATTAATTAAATGTCTACATCATCTGCCTTTTATTCTGACATGCACTTGTCCTGTTACATCTCGACCGGATGTTATGCCTGTTATAAAACAGGGCTGCAACGAAGTGTTAACGTGACCTTTTATTTTTATCGACACAGCCATTGATCCTTTGTTTTACAACAGTGACGGGTTCAGTTGTGAAGCCTTATTTTGTCTCACGAGCGATCCAAATCCCAGATAAATATCATCTGTTATTGCAACAAAAAAAAAAAGAAAAACGACGAAAAGCAGCAGATATTTACGTGAGTAGCTGGAACCAGTGAGTTATTGGCATTTTTGCCTTTTTAAAAAAAAAAAAAAAAAAAAACACAATAGCTGCACGATACGATTATTATTATTATCCAACAAGTGTGAGATCTGCCAAATGTAGTTTCAGTGAGTCTGTAAAACCATTAGGAAAAATGCACTATATTATAAGAACAAGAAAAGAACCTGAGTAAAAAAAAACAAATCAAAATAGATGATTTATTTTTTCTTTTGATCAACTAATGGACTAATAACTTCAGCTTTATTATAGCATCATATAGTATCAGTGTTCCCACTTTGTTTTCCTCTGTCACATTCCACCTTTACGTTATGCTTGTGAGCTCCTGACCCTGTGCTGGTGGGCTTCCAGGTGTGTTTCCTACTGTTTTACCTCCTAGTTTTTTTTTATTTTTTTATTTTTTTATTGCCAGCATTCCTGCTGCTCCCATTTGTCCTCCCATTTGTAATGGCTGAATGAATATCTATAGTCTGCTATAGTCTGCTCCTGGACCAGCTGTTACTTTGATGCTGGCAGAGCAGTTGTCTGCCATTTCTTTTTTTTTAATTGCCTAAAAATCTCTACCCCCCGCGCCGTATTAATAATATTAATAATGCTTCGAGAGCCCTGAACATACCGAAGCAGATTAGAATTGTTTGAACATAAGCAGATCACCAAGTCTAATAAGTGAGAATGTTCCAGGGATTTGTCTTTTAGATTGGGTTTGACGCTGCCAGGCTCAGATCAGGTGATTTCAGCTCTGTTTTCCTTCAGCCTGCTAGGTATTTGAGGATTTGATTCTGGGGTTTGATTTTGACTTGTTAACAAACGCCCCCCCCCCCACCCCACCCATCCCCCCCAAGTTTATCCTCGTTAAACCCCCTGCAAGTCTTTTTCTGCCCTGCAGCCTGGGCTCGGTGCCACATGTGCTCTCACAGGAGGATCACATTGCCCCCCATGAACCCTGCATGGCCACTGGATACACCACCCACTCTTTCCTACATGTTCCACCTTAACCAGCAGTCAGACAGAGATCTGATCTCAAGAAGCGAAGTAACATGTGTGTGTGTTGGTCTCGGTGTCTTTTTTTTTTTTTAAATTTGATGAAAGCAAATGAAACGGGAGTCCTGGTTTACTCAACATTGCCTGTAATAGTGATTCACTAACCCCTGAAAGCGGCCGCTCGTCTCGGTGCAGTTTCCTCTCCCACGCGGAGCTGTTTGCTTAAGAAGATGTGGTTTTTTTTCCCAGCGCGAGGACGTCGCCTGAACTCGGCCAAAGAGGGGTTCTAACAGCTGGCCTCGCTGTGTGCACTGCGTATTAGTGAAGGTTCATCTGAGGCGCTTTCTGCCGGTCGCTGGAGAAACCCAATGCACACATTAATAAGTTCAGAAAAGTCAAAAGAAGGCCCATCACCATTTATTAAGCTACAGATCCACGCAATTCAGAAGCTGGACCTGGGAATTTGTTTGCATTTTTGCTTGATGAATGATTGAAACTATTAATCAAACGGCGAATATAGATTGTGTAGCTTTATGTCCTGTCAAATGACAGCTTTCAAGCTCCACTTCAGTCCTCTCGGAATGAACACTCCCGCTTACCATTATGTTGAACCTTTAGTCACACACTGCTGACTTTTACAACATTTTACAGCTGGTAATGAACTGCTGATCGAGTCAGTTCAGGCTTTCATTCACAAACACGGACATAATGTGAGGTAGATGAATACACATCGGCACAATCAACACAAGCAGTATGAGTTTTTGGCTCTTTAATACATTCAATTGGTCTTTTTTTTTTGATGCATTGACTGAATGATGCAATATTTGCAAAAGCTTGATCAGCCACTCTGCCGAGACTTTCTACCACATCCACTTCTGTTTTTTTTTTTGTTTTTTTTTGTTTTTTTTCTCTCCAAGATTGCGCTGATGAAAACTAATTTGTTTAAAGTACTCAGCAGTGACTATGTGTGAGGGCATGAAAAAGGTGTGAGAGAAGCTGCCAAAGCACCTTGCAGGACAGCTTTATTTATTGGTGTTGGGATGACTCAGCGTTAACAGTAGAAAGGAGTGGTCCAGTGTTTGTTTTCCACTGGCTGCTGCTTACATGTGGTAACACATCCTTGTGGTGAGAATCAAATTTGAGCCCTGAACTGGCCGGATTTGAACGTGCATTTAAAAAAAAAAAAAAAAAAAGATTACATAAACCCTTTTTCCCCTTTGTCCAGGTTAAGCCATGCCGTCAGTCCCCTCCACCAAAGACGCCGCCGTCAAGGGCACCGTGTGCCCTCACGCCGTCAAGCTGCTCTCCCTCAGCAACGGGGAAGGCAAACTCCGGGAGGGCTCGTTCCCGCTGGAGGCCGACGAGCCCAACCGAACCATTCAGCTCAACACAAAGAACGTCGCTGGCGAGAGGAAATGGATCCGGCCCGACCTCCCCAGCCGCTGCACATGGAGCCTGGGAGCCTCGACAGCCGAGTCCCCCCACGCACAAATCCAAAGGTCAGTGTGTGTGTGTGAATATGCACTGGAAATGTGTTGTTGCATCTCCAAAACCTCGTGGGGAGTGGCTCACAGCAAACAAATTGTTCGGGGTCAGAAACAAGTGGAAACAGGTGCGACTGTCTCCGGCTGGTGGGGCCAGAAGGAAAACAAGTTGAGTCAGGTCGTTGGTGCGATTGTCTTCGCGGTGCCTCTTAATGGACTGTTTCTCCCCCTTTCTCCTCCCAGAGTCGCCGTCCCAACCATCCTCCCGAACATCCTGCACCGGATCGGCGACACCCCCCTGGTTCGCATCAACAAGATCCCCAAAGTGTTCGGACTCAAATGCGAATTACGTGAGTCCCGCCCAGACACGCGATTGTCCCATCAGGCAGTAGGTGTGACTGCTGTCTGCCCGTTGGCGCCGCGCAAACACGCGAGCGGCGGGGCGAGATTGTGACTCCAGCAAGGGAAGGCGCCTCAGGGTCGAACCTGTCATTCAATCTAATCTCATAAGTCTTTCTGTCGCGTGGTTCGCAGTGGCCAAGTGTGAGTACTTCAATGCCGGCGGCAGCGTCAAGGACAGGATCAGCCTGCGGATGGTGGAGGACGCCGAGCGAGCCGGGCTCCTCAAGCCTGGAGACACCATTATAGAGCCCACCTCTGGAAACACGGGTAACTATCAGCGTGTGTTGCTGTGGGGGAGGGGGAGGTGTTTAAAGGTACAAGTGGGATGCTATTTAGGTGGAAGCAGCAGTGTTGTAAAACCCCTCTCTATCTATCTATCTATCTATCTGTGTGTGTGTTATAGGTATCGGGTTGGCCCTGGCTGCAGCTGTGAAAGGCTACCGCTGCATCATAGTCATGCCTGAGAAAATGAGCATGGAGAAGGTGAGTCATCTTCAGTCATTTTAAAACTACTGCTCTTGCGTTCTTTTACAGTAAACCAAGTCCTCACGACTTCTGCTGAATGCAGTGATAGCGAAACTTGCGCAAAGTTTTTGCAACCTTCATATCTACATTGGGGGTAGGTCAGTTATAGTGTGGGGCTAATAGAAGTGCGCATCATGCCGTGGCAGATGATCCGTGCAAGGCACAAAAATTGACAAACCATTCAGTGCATGTCTCATTTGGTCACAATTTATTTGCAATAGGAATGTTTTGATATACTTATAGTACGTAGTGCACGCTCAGATCTTTTCCGTTTTATTTTTCTGTGGAACAGGTGGATGTTTTGAGGGCACTTGGAGCCGAGATCGTCCGCACACCCACCAGCGCTCGCTTCGATTCACCGGAGTCTCACGTCGGCGTCGCGTGGCGCCTTAAAAACGAGATCCCCAACTCTCACATCCTGGACCAGTACCGCAACCCGAGCAATCCTCTGGCTCACTACGACACCACGGCGGAGGAGATCCTGGAGCAGTGCGACGGTACGAGCGTGCTTCAAACCGCCGCACTGTCTTAACCATAAAATCATGAAGATTGTTTAAATCTTGTATGGTTTTTCTTTTTTTTTTTTTTTTCTCAAGAATACAAAATGTACAGTTTTTTTTTTTTTTTTTGCCTCTGTGCAAGTATATTTTAGTCAGCAGAGTAAACCTGAATTTTCTCCTTAAAGGAAAGCTGGACATGCTGGTGGCGGGAGCCGGAACAGGCGGGACGATCACAGGCATCGCCCGCAAGCTCAAAGAAAAATGCCCCAACATCAAAGTAAGTGGAATAGTCACCGGTGTCTAACATGGTATTGCTAACTGTCCGTTGAGCGACTCTGTGTTCATGAATGGTTTGTGCTGTCTGCAGATTGTCGGTGTTGACCCAGAGGGCTCCATCCTGGCGGAGCCCGAGGAGCTGAACAAGACCGATAAGACCCAGTACGAGGTGGAGGGCATCGGGTACGACTTCATCCCCACCGTGCTCGACAGATCAGTGAGTTCCAGGAGCTTGTTTTTCCCCTCTCTCTCTTATCTCCCTTTTTCTTACGTTTCCCTGACTCACAATTTTCTATTTTTTTTTTTTCCAGGTAATCGATACCTGGTACAAGTCAAACGACGAGGACTCCTTCAACATGTCCCGCATGCTGATGAGAGACGAGGGCCTGCTGTGCGGTAAGTGCTCAGGTTCCCGCCAAAACGCCTCCGGTGAGCCAGCGAGATCACGAGGTCAGCTCACCTTTCGCTCTTTCCCGTGACAGGTGGCAGCTCCGGGACGGCCATGGCGGCCGCAGTAATTGTCGCCAAAGAGCTGAAGGAGGGCCAGCGCTGTGTGGTCATCCTGCCAGACTCCGTCCGCAACTACATGTGAGCATCCCCACACGCCAAATACCCACTCGGTCTATTTCTGTAACGCCAAACTCTTTGAATAATGATCTTCAGGTACTGAATAACTGACAATTAAGCCGCCTTTAACGGTTGCTGTCCGGTCGATTGGTGCTGAAAAGCAGCGTCTATTCATAAATAATGACTGATAATCAAAACTGTATGTGCAGCGGCGCACCCTCATCATCTGTTAGCGTAAATTATATTTTCCCGACAATTAAAAATTGTGTCTGTATGTATGTATGTATGTGTGTGTGTGTGTGTGTGTGTGTGTGTGTGTGTGTGTGTGTATATATATATATATATATATATATATTCTTATATATATTCTTATATATATTCTTATATATATATATTCTTATATATATTCTTATATATATATTCTTATATATATATATATATATATATATATATATATATATATATATATATATTCTTATATATATTATTATATATATATATATATATATATATATATATTCTTCTCAGGAAATAAGGAAATGGTGCAACGGTGTGTGTGGTTACTGTACAGTTCCATAATCAGGGTCATTGCTGATGATTGCAGATCTTTATTGCGTAAATACAGATAAAGTAAGTATTGATTGTTTTTTTCTCCCCCCCCCTCTAGGTCCAAGTTCCTGAGTGACAAGTGGATGGTCCAGAAGGGCTTCCTGAGTGAGGAGGACCTCATGGTGAAAAAACCATGGTGTGTGTGTGATTACAGGGCCTATTCTCCTCTTGTGCAAACTTCTGCTTCCTGTGTGGCGGCGCGAAACCCTCTCATTTCTCTCTGTTCGTCAGGTGGTGGAACCTGAAGCTGCAGGGTTTGAACCTGTCCGCCCCCCTCACCGTGCAGCCCTCCGTCACCTGTCAGAAGACCATCAAAATCCTGAAGGAGAAGGGCTTCGACCAGGCGCCCGTGGTGGATGAGGCCGGGTGAGAGTCCAGAGAGACAGAAACCAACCGTCACGCTGACATTCTGCATGGCCTTCGTGTTTTATTGCGGTGCCTTGTTGTGCTCTGAAAAGCTTTTAACGTCAACCTTTTGTGTGTTTGTGTGTGTGTGTACAGGTTAATCCTGGGCATGGTGACTTTAGGGAACATGTTGGCCTGTATTCTAGCAGGGAAGATCAAGGTGTCTGACCCCGTCAGCAAAGTGCTCTACAAGCAGTTCAAACAGGTCAGACGCTCACTTAAACGTCTCTAGTCGTGACGCTCTCTGGATGTTTTCCAAACAATTTGAAGGATGATATTGGAGGCTAAATTCTTTATTCTGATTGGCTAACGGCAGCAGCCAATGAGACAAACCAGTTTAGGGGCGGATCTCCTGGTGAAAAGGCTTTAAGTCGGACTGACTGAAGGGTTTTTATCGAGTCAGGGTGTGAAAAAAGCCAAAGTCCAGTTGTG
>JACSYO010002164.1:52500-97199 GCA_016806645.1 Ophiodon elongatus
CATTTTTGCTTGAAACTTTGACTAATCATTGCAGCTCCAGTTGGTTGCTATTGGTAACACTGTATACATGCCACTAGGCTGAACCATATTCCTCTTGCATCGCCAATGTACCTGCAACTGCAGTTCAAACATCTAATATCACCGCAGACTTAAACATGCTAAATGGTACAAACTCTTTGTTTTGTCTTTTCTTGGTGCAGCTGGTGGAGGAGTCCGCCTCTCGCTGGCAGGTGCCGCTGCCTCAGCTCAGGATCCTTGAGATAGCTCTCCGCTACTTCGCTCGAGCCTCCACCTTCTTCACATCAAACTGTGATCATGTGCAACACACACTCAGTAGTCTGGCCTTGTAAGTACGCAAACCCCTCCTGAAAGACTTGAGTAATTGCCACAGATTTTACTTGATGCCACAATATTGTTGCATAATCTTGCACCAGTCACGATCATGTTAAGTGTGATTGGAATCCACCTCTGAAGATAACTCTGATTTTGCAGTAGGCGATAGCAGAACAATGTGCTAAAAACAGAGCGATGACACCAGGCTTTCATATCCTAACACCCCCTGCTGCCATCTCTGAATCTCTTTATCTTTTTATATCAAGTAATATCTTCTTTTGGAGCAAAGTTTAGATGTTTTTTGAGGTAAAACCACTTCCTCTGAACCACATTTGCTGTGGCTGTGTCTATGCATCTGGTTCACCTTCATGTTAATCCAGTGATGTGTGTGTGTGTGTGTATGAGTAGTTCACGTTAACAGTTTTACTATTAAAGAATGTTGTTTATTTTGTAACGCACATAATGTGTTCTCCATAAATGTGATACACACCATATTTTACTGTAATCTTTTATTGTCTTTCTTACTTATCACTCATGCTCGCTAAAATTTAACTAACTACGATCTAGTTGGCAGTGGAACTGTGTTGACAGAGGCATTGTTAAAATGTCTTGTTTGAATTATTGTTCCTGAACAAAAAGTCATGCAAATTTCTGCCAAAGCACTCCCTTTGAGGTTCCCATAAGAAAGAAAGTAGACTGGAAGTATCTTGTCCTGTTGTGTTCCTGTTCCTGCTTTGTTCAGTTTTGCTCCGCTGTCCAAGTTTCACATCAGTTTAATTGTGAATGAATGAATGAAAGCCTTTATTGCCCCTTAGAGAACTGGCCTTGCACAATGTGCCCTTGGAAAAGCACACATAAAACATCAGACATCAGAGAAAAAAAAACACATTGGCTATTGATAAGACATTGATAATACACTTTTGTTTTTATAAAACAAACGTGCTATGAAATTATCTGGGTGAATTTTTCTTTTTAAATCTATTATAAACACAAAACAATAAGAATATTCACATATACAATATGTAAAACCTTTTGTTTTTATATATTTGTCAAGCATCTCTGTAATAGTCTTCTATTGTTGGGGACTGTTGATGCCAACATTTATGGAATTGAAAGTTGATTGTGTTCCTTGGCTCGAGCAACTCAATTTGTGAGCCAGAAAAAACCCTGGCATGCTGCCCACTGTTGACCTTACTCCATCCATGAATCCTCCATCCTGTCTCCCCGAGGGTCTCCCTCTGCTTTCCAATTAAGTGCATTCCTCTGCCTCTCTAAACCTACTAGATAACTTTAATCTGAGTACTCGCAGAAATGCAATTCTTTGTGTGGATGTAAAAAAAAAAAAAAAAACTGGCTTTGATAAACTGTTTTTATGAATGTGAATTTGTAGATTGAAGCCAAACAATTTTGATCTCCTCACAGGAGTGTTTTTGAGTTGCTGCTGTTCTTTGACCAGAAGGACTTCTATCAGGAGCCACTGAATCACTTCACTGTTACATTCCAGGTGAGCATGATGTGCAGATCACCTTCTCAGTAGAACAGTGTTGTTAATTGTGTGCGATACCTCTCAGAACGGTTGATTATTTAAAACCATTCAGAACATTATAGTAAGACAAGACGACGGTTCTCTTTAATATATTCATGGATATTTGTCCGCATGCTCTTTCAGGAATGTCACTCGGCGCTTGCGAGGCATCAGAATGTTCACTTGCATCAGGTGGAGTGTTTGGTTCGGGGTGGTGGGCCTTGGGCCGGCCCGGCCTTACAGGCAATCCTCAGCGAGTCCAGTTTACCTCAGAGTGAAGGTAGGTGACATGGTATTATGCGTCAGTAGTAGTAACACTGATTTCAAAGGGTTTGACTCCAAGTTGTAGCTGAATTGCTCCTCTAAAGTGCAGTTTAGCTAAAAAACGTTACTTAAAAATAGTTTGATCCTTGTTTCTTTCCTGCTGATCTCTGAAGCAGTAGCAAAACAAACTAAAACCATCTCTCTCTCTCTCTCTCTCTCTCTCTCTCTCTCTCTCCCCCCTCCCTCCCTCCCTCCTCCGGCTTCTTGGCTGTATCTCAGTGGATGGGTGCATCAGCTCTGAGCTGCCGGTGTTCTTTGAGCTCCGGGTGCGCTACCTCTTATCCTGTGAGCGGGTCAGTGAGGCGATGGCCCTGGCCAGGTGTTGTGCTCGGCATCCCCCGGCAGGACAACACTTGTTCTTCCTCCAGGTCTACCTCACGTGGCTTTTCAAAACCTCACAGCATGACCGCCTCCACAAAGAGGTGGGTGGAGTGGCTGTTGGATGCGGACGACTAGCATGTTTTTCGGGGGGGGGAAACAAGAGTTTTCGTTTCAGTCTGTAGCAACTGTTGCTTAGCTACCATACAATTATGTATGATAACTATCTGGGGCTGAAAATGATGCTTTCGCTGTCCTCTGTTTTTCAGGTGGCTGAATTTAACGGTAAAGATGCAATTCATATCATCTGTAGTTTGGAGTGTGAGGAAAAGGATGAGTTGCTCCTAGCCCTCAGCAGAGCCTTCCTCTCCCAGCAGCTGCGAAGGGGAGACATGTACTATTTGTGGTAAGTGAACTTAAATCTGATGCTGATGTAATGTCAAGTCCGTTTATAACACCAACTCACGACTCCCCATTTTAGAAAGCATTAAGAGCATTTTTTAACTCTGTTCTTTGCAGTGATCTTGTCTTCATATGGAGTAAACTTCACAGTCGGTTGAATACATCCAAGCAAGCTCTACTTGAGGAGAGTCATCAGCTGATGCTGTCTGCCACAAACGTCAACTCAATCTTCCCATTCATCAGAGCCATACTGCAAGAGGTGAGATATTTGAACTGCTGTGTATATATTTTTTTAATTTGAGTTGTTTTGTTTAGATGCATTGAATTGATATTCAATCTTTTGTTGGTATCTCACTAGCTGGGTGAAGATGGTATCCAGTTCTGCGTGGAGCTTTGTGCTAATGCCCTGGGGTCTTGCCTTCCCTGCGATGTCATCACCAAGTCCCTAATCTACAAAACCATCACCGGCCTGCTACCCAATGACCTGGAGGTTTCCCGGGCGTGCGCTCTTCTGATCTTCTTCCTCGAACGCACTGTTGAGACCTACAAGTTGGTCTACGTTCTTTACATGCATCCTGATCAGGACTACCACGTGGAGTACAGCCCCATCCGAAATCATGTTCGCTTTGAAACCCTGCAGGTAGAGCACCTTTTAAACAAATCGTGACATTGCAAATGCAAAGTGGCATTTAAGGCGGGCATTGTTTCCTGTCATTAATCCATATTGTGGTACCAAAACATTTTATTTTCTATCTCTCCTCAGGTCTTGAAGAAGGACCTGTATTTTGACCCAGAGTTTTGGAACCTCATTGCTTTGCGGACCAACTGTTTGAAGCTGATGAGCGAAAAGGTTGTTGGTAGTGACCTCGAGGAGCTCATGGAGGACAAATGGATCCTGAGCTATTGCGCCAAAGAACCTTTTTCCCGATCACCGTTTCAGAAAGGAAGTAAGGGGGCAGCAGCTAAAAAGCGGCACCATAAAGAGGACGGACGTCATGACATTGACGCTGCATCCAATAGACTAAAGGTGGGCCCAGGGAAAACACGGCTCCATGTTGACCACACCGGAAAGAAGAAAGGCAGCCATGGGTCAACATCACCTGAACCTTTGAGGCGTTCATTTTGGCAGCTAGATAGACTACAAGACAATGTAGCTGTTGGGGATGGAGAACTTCGACGGACTACAAGACTCTCAGAGAAGAACCCACCAAAACGGAGGATTAGACAACCCAAGTGGCTTCTTGAAGACTCAGGAAATCCTGGAGAGAATAACGTTCTTCCAAAGATCAAAAAGCATGGGTTGAAACATCAAAAGCACCATGGATCCAATGTCGTAAAGAGGTCAGAAACTGTTGAGCTCAAGAACAATGACAAACACAAACCTTCAGTAAATTCTCATTTAATGGCAAGAGAAAACAGCAGCAAGCACCAGAAGGGGTTTTCATTGGATCCCCTCAAACCAGCCACCCTTCCTCAAGTAATCCTTGAGCTCTCCCTACCAGACAATGAACTGTTGGGAACGTTTAATGAGGACACTTGCAACAGACAGAGAGGTTTCCCTCAAGTGCTTCTCTACAGACCGACAGTGAAGGTTCCTGCCACGTCCGAACCTGTGAAGACTGTGCACCGCAAAGAGGTGGTTCTGAGAGCGCGGGATGCAGCCATGTTTGCACAACAGTTGCACTGTTATGCTCGGCGGCCGAAGGGGAAAGGTATTGGGCCCAATATTCAAGGCTCAGTTTCAACAATCACGCGTTCCTCGGTGCATGGAAGTCCTCCAAAAGATCCAGAGAGAGAGCTCTGTGACAAACCTGCCGCTGAGACTAAAGGCGGAATTACCCATCACACCCCAGAAGCAGCTGAAGTTGCAAAATCCCCAGCACTGGAAAAAGTCCTTCAAGCTCAAACTACAAAAGCACTCCCACCGAAGACCTTTTCAGAAAGAGAGCTCTCCGAGAAGTCTGCTGCTGAGATGAAAGTCACCAATGCATCACAGACATCAGCAGCAACTGAAGTTACAGGAGCCCCGATGTTGGATAAGGTCCTGCAAGCTCAAACCGTGGCTTCAGCAAGAGAGCTCTGTGACGAGTCTGCTGTTGAGATGAAAGTCACTATTGCCTCAACAGCGACTAAAGTGACTCCATCGCCATGTTTAGATAAAGTGTCTAAAGCCGTTAAAGACGCTTCAAAAACCACAACTTCAGCTGAGGTTTTGCAAACTTCACCTCTGGTCAACAATCATATGGTAGTGCTTGATAAAATCCCTCCAGTCTCAAATATGGCCAACGTTTCAAGCGTTGGAGCTGCTGATCCAACGCCCTCACAGTCTCAAGTTCTTAGAGCAGGGAGGCAAGAACTGGAGTCGCTCTCTTCTCAGGCTGAAACTGGCAAAACTCCTGTTGCCCAAACAAAAGCTGGCGGACCAGAGGTGCTCACCGCTGTCGGCAGCAGCCTATCCGAGGTGGACGTTACAGATATTTCACCCAAATCCCCAAAAGGACAAGTGCCTTGTGAAAATGACACAAGTGGAGGAACAATGGGCGCTACTTCTATAGATCAGGACAGTATAAATGACATTTCTGCTCTGACATTAGTAACAGAAATGGTAACTGAACTTGCGCCTGAGGCCCTTGCTCGAGATCTGGAGAAGCGCAAACAGCCAGCACCAGAGGACGGTACCTCCAAGGAGCCAACATCTGGAAGTAAATCCAATGTTCCTCACAAATTACAAACTACCTCCAGCTGTTCTTTAGTTGCTGATGTCCAAGGGAAGGAGGAGGAAACTCAGGATTTTGATCCAGAAGCACCTGAGGACAGCGAACTACCAGAATCAGAGGAATCCAAGTTGGAGTACTGTTGTACGTTCTGCAACAAGGTCTTTAAGGGAAGTCGGGTCGTAGAACATGCTATGTTCCATTATCGTAAGGATGAGTGCATGTTCTGTGGGACGATGTTCAAAGATGATCTTCTGGCCATGATGCACCTGTCTGACCATATTGAAAAGCTGAAGCGGCTCAAAGAGTCAGAGGGTAACGATGTCCAAGAGACCAAAGATATCTCCACATGTAAGACCTCTGCCAAAGCCAAGACCACAAACGTGTCTTCTGAGCGCCGTAGTAGTGGGAGATCGAGGAGCTCTACAGACTGTCCTAAATCAATGAGCCTTCCACATTCAACCCCATCTGGGTCCAGACAGTTGAGATCCAATGGCAAGCCAGTGGATGAAAAGAAAGAAAACGCATCAAAGCACCTTCATAGTAAATCTCCTGTTCACAAGGTAAACGGGCATATTGGGAAAAAGAAAGGGCTTGATGGACCGAAAAGGGACACCGTGACCTCGGAAGCTAACCCGCCACTTACACAGCTGGAGATCTCTCAAGGAAGAACAAAGGATGGAGCTGTAAACTCCAGGTTGCAGGAAAACAAAGATTCAGAGATAGATTCCTCTGCAACATCAGCACAGGTGGACAAAGCGGTCAGCTGTTCCAAGAAGACAGAATCACTGCCGGTCCTGAAGACGGACAGCAAACAAAGTGAGAACGCTGTTGAGGAGAAACGGGTGGAGCCACAAGAGAACGTTTGCTGTCCTGTGGAGGGCTGCAGCTGGTTTACGGACCTGTCAAAGAAACGCGTTGCACTCCTTTACCACGCTCTCGAAGACCACTACGGTGAGGTCAAACCTTTAGAAGTGGCGTTCCGTATAGGAAACGGCAAATGCAGTAGTTGCATGAGGGTTATGTGGAGTTTCGAACATTTCCAGCACCACGTTGAAAGACACAGACTCTCTCCTCGGCATCCATGCCTTCATCTGGGATGTACTTCCAGGTTCAAAACTGGAATGGAAATGAGACGCCACGCCAGGAGGCACAGTCCGCTGCAGGCAGTGTGCTGCGTCCCTGGTTGTTCTCAACTATTTATTTGCCTCTGGGCGCTGAACCTTCATGAAAGAGAGCACTATGCTTCCAAACCCACCAAGCCAGACAAGAATGCAAACGAACCAACGGGTGACCACCGGGATAACACGCCGGATGGAAAGAAACAACCGGATCATAGGCCAAAAGATGCAACTGCTACCACTACTGTAAACGAGACGGAGTGTGTGAAGGCTGCTCGGAAATTAAGAGAAGATACACACAACTCCTCGACCGAAAGACAAGCTCCTCTTCCCACCACTGTCAGTGCATCCCTGTCGAAAGAGGAGTCGAAAGAGCGAAATGAGACCAAGGATTTACACGTGTTGAAGAATCTTTCCAACAAGGACACGTCCTCACAGCCCGCTGGCCCTAATCTGAGATTAAGGCAAACATTAAGAAAGGTAACAAATGCAACCAAAAGTCACAAAGTCATCTCATCATCGTTGTTGAAACAGAATATCAAAGTGAGGCACAAGTTCAAGAAGAAGCAGGTCAAAGGAAACACAAAAGGTCCTAAAAGAAGAGGGCGTCCTCCGAAGTCAAAGGAAGCCGTGCATGATGAGAATACGACTGCCGGTCAAAACAATCAAACTGTCCCAGAAAAAGCTGCTCAGCTCGCAAACCCCCCTAAAGCTGCAGAGAGCTCAAACGTTGGCAACGAGTCCAGAGAAGAAGAGCAGGTCAAAGATGTAGTCAAAACTACAGAAGCGTCAATTAACAAATCAAAGTCCAAGAAATCCGTGAACAAGCAGATGAAGAACAATCATGTTCAACAAAAGGACATTTTAAATGATACCCCAACAGCCATTACGACAGCAAACCGTTTAAACCAATCAATCAGCACCACCTCGGCAGACAAAACGCAACATTTAACAGCTAAGAAACTACATAAAGTAAAAAAACGCTCCACTTCGAAAGAAAGTCAAACTGCTTCTTCAGACTGCAGCAAGTCAAAGAAGCACAAGGTTACAAATGGCGAAGCCAACACAAAGATAGTCAAGAAGAAATGTCCTCTCGGGGAAGCGGAGGGAAAAGCCGCGGCGGAAAACTCTGACTCGACACAAAGCGGCTCTGGTAACTCTGCGCCTGCCGCCCCGCCTCACGGTTTAAATGAGAGAACTGCACCACCAACCACCTCAGGAGAGAAATCACAGGAGGGAACGGGAGAAAAATCAAAGAAATCACTCATGAAAACAGAGGGAAGGAAAGAAAAGAATACTCACGGGGCTTCTTCAGACTCGGGCCAGACAAAAAAGAAGCACAAGGATATTAATAAAGAGGACAGGAAACCGCTGAAGGGAAGACTGAAAGATGCGAGCAAAACATCCGCTTTGAAGAAGAAAGCCCAGTCGAAATCTGTAGACCAACCGGTTGAGGCTCAAGCAGCAGCCGAGAGCTCGCCTGAAGCAAAAGAAGGAGCATCGGATGCAACGCTTTCCTCCGTCCCTGCTGCCTCAGCTAGCGGCTTAAACGACGCGGCGTCTCCCCCCGCCGCCACTGAAGAGAACACACTCAAGGAAAAACCCAAGAAATCTCACGTCGCCAAAAAGTCGGACCCCGACGGGGCGAGTAAGAAGCGCAAGAATGTCCATAAAGACGGCGACGCAAAGATTGTCAAGAAAAAACGCGGCGACCAGGGCGCTCCATCGGCGGCCGAGGAGCCGGAAAAGGCCAAAACCGACGTGCGACCGCTCGCTGAGGTGAAAGCGGAGTTGCCCCCTGCAGGCGAAGAGGGGAGACCGCCACAAGCTCCGATTAGCAACGCGGGTTACTCCGTCATAACGAATGGACAGGCGGTTCGGGAAGACGCGAAGCCTTCGGGGCTGAAGGACGCTCTTGCAGGGTATAGCAGCAGGCCGTACAAGCGTCCGCCGCCCACAGCGTACCTGGACGAGAAGTACATCACCATGCCAAAACGGAGGAAGGAGCTGTCGGCCCACCAGTCGTCTCAGAGGAGCCCCCTCCCGCCTCAGAGCTGCGCGACAAAGGCGCCGCAGAGACAACGGTGTGCCAACTGTTTCGCTACCTTCAACAGTGCCGAGGAGCTGCAGAGTCACCTCCAGCTGCAGAAGTGCTCCAACCTCTTCGGGTTCGACTCCGATGACGAGGGTGAGTCTTCACTGGAAAGTTGAAATCTGAAGCTAAATGCTCTGGCGTTAAGAATACGAATGCATAGACGACCCTGATTATCTATGTTTTTCTAACATCTGTGTCTCTTTAATTATACCAAAACACTTGTATTTAATATTCAACATGTGCCTGAGAGATCCATATATAGACTTCACATCGTCTCGCCATGTCGGCTGTTCCTTTTACACACATCGATTAGTCTCTGTGATGACCTCTGCTTCCAGCTTAGGGGCGGAGCAATAAGCCCCTCCCTCCCATTTTCTGTCTGTACCTTTTTTATTAAGATTTAGAGACACTTTTGAAGGGCATAGAGAAATTGTCTCATGTGTTTTGCGCCATCTGATCGGCCTTTATGGAGACCACCAATCAAACAGGTTTAGTCAATTCAATATCAATCACTGGCATTAAGGTAATAGATACTGTCCCCATTAAAAAATATCTTCTGGATATGTAATTTTGTAGTCCTCAAATATAATACACCCCTCCTATTTTTAAATGTCCAGAAAAAAAACCCCAATATTGCCCTGTATTAAGTCCAATATGTTAAATGCAAGCACAGAAGTTTAATTTGTGAAAGTGTCTCATTAGGTCGTTGTGTCACTATTCTCTCTCTCTCCTCTTTCAGGGAACAGTTTAGGTCTAATAAAGTCAAAGTGAAGTGACGTTTTGGATGCATCGCAAACCGAGCCGCGGACCTGCACGGAGCCACCAAGACGGACCATACCTCAACGGATCAGCGCTCTGTGGACGACTTGTTCGTCTCCGTGGGCGACGACGCCGTTCACCTGGTGGCTTGAGAACTGAAAGGGTCGCCCGACTTTCACTGCAGCACGTGCCTGTAACACGAGGTCTGAGGGGAGGGGGGGGGCAGAACCCACGGAACCCACGGAACCCACGGAACAGCCAATCAAATACAAGGAGAACTGAACTGAATCCCAGTCAGACCATTAGCAGAACAGCTAGTACTGAAGTGCCTGCTCTGGAACCGCCGTGCTGTTTCCAGCTGCTTCACCTGGAGATTAACAATTGTGGCTTAAAGTCTGGACTCTTGAAAGCTGTGAAAGGAAGAAGAAGAAAACACTGACGCAAGACGACGAGGCTGCTCCTGCTATCACTAGGATACATATTTTTCACACCAGTAAGCCATATAATGCCATTGTTTGCTTTTTGCACTCTTCTCATAAGATTTCTCAATTTCTTTCTGCTTAAACTCTCAAAGTGATGGAGACTGTACGAAGATTGAAGCATCTAAAAGTCACGCTATTTTAACATCTTATGGTTGCATATAATTTTCTTCAACTTTGAAAAGTTGCCGTATCAGAAATCTTCTTTGGGGAAATGTTATGTATAATTCTTGTTTAAATACTAATTGTATTTCTTATATCCCTATGGGCTTAATTAGGTATGTGCTTGTCCTCGCCTTGAGTAACCAGTAGGGGGCACTGTGCACCAATCTCTTATGTTAACAATGTTTTTTCCTCTTGCAAAGCATAAGTTGTTATTATTTGCTCTCAACTGAAATAATGTCACTGTATTTATCACTGGAGGGACTTAAGAAATGGCTTCACTTCCAGTCACCATCCATCAAGCTGTATTTCCTTTAGCAATAACTACCACCAACTACGTGTCCCACTAATATTTTTCTGGGTTCTGTCATCATCCTGTTGAGTTTATTATTCGCTGACATTCTGGCTTGTATTTTATTTTCTCACTTAAACATAGATTTTTATCTTGACTGAACATGTCCTAGACCTTAGAATCATTGTGATTTCTCTTTCCTTCAAAGAGAAAGTAATAAACAACCACAGTTTTAAAGTGTTACGGGGAGGCCGCAGGTTATATTTATTTATCTTTTATTTTTTATCTTTTGTAAATATTTGAAGAGTTTCGATCGCGTATTATATAAGGTGGGTGTCGGAGCTGGGGTTTATATTTTGTTCTTGAAGTAAAAATAAAACTTATTTCAAATGGCATCTCATCTGTTGGACTGTGAAGTGATAGCCGATACACCAGAGAAGTGTGTTTTCATCAGAGGAATGAGCGGTTTCCAAAAAAGAGGAAATCTATTGCTTCGGTCCGCTGGCAGCAGATGAGACACGCCGGTGTTGGACAGTGCTGCAGAGGAAGATGGAAGATGGAATATTGAATAATGTATACTGATCACTCCCAAGATAACTCACCTCGTGGCCAACGTTTGCAATCCACCAGGTGAAACTACTTGCATGCTAAAACCAGAATGAGGAACCCCAATTGCAAAGGTTGCATTCCCCACCATGTCTTTAGCCTTGCTATTGAAATATTTGAAATTAAATGCCATTTTCTATATTTGAAAAGGAGCTCGACCCACATTCCAGGGGGGGAAATCTCTTGCACAATGTGTGGCATGACTACTGTAAGTGAGTATAATCTATTCTTCTGTCCACACATCCTGTACTGACAGTCAGCTGAGGCCTGATGACTGGAGTAACCATTCATCATTCACTGGAACCGGCTAATGACGCAGACGCTCAAGTTATGAGGCGGTTTCATAAAGGCAGACGTCACGAGGGCCAGATGGAAAGCTGATCTCTTTGTTTCCCGTCTTGAGTCGGTGTTTGTTGTGGTAGACGCAGACAGAGGACGAGGAAGAGGAGGGGAAGAAACAGGAGACCGCGGGAAGAGTCAAGTTCCTACCCACAGGTGTGCTACTTCTCACTCGATCGTCACGTGAAACATGAGTAATGTAACATTCATTTATAATCCTCTACCAGGAAAGCTTACATGCAATGTTTTTTTTTGTTTTTTTAATATATAAAGGAGCAGTGACACAGTTTATGTATTATGTATTATATTTCTGGGGGGAAAACAACATACAGAGCAACAGCACATTACTTGTCATGGATTTCTACGACAGCATTTGACGGTTTTTATAGATCAAATTATACTGAGAAATTAAAAATAAATCTCCACCAAAGTTGTCACACCTGCAAAACCAGTGTGATTTAAATTTACAGAAAAACATGATGGAAAATTTAAAGAGACAGAAACTTTTAGAGGGGAAAGATAGCACATTGTTGATCTTACAAAATGAAAAGTTTAATTCATGGGCAATAAAATACACAATTGCTCAGTTCAATACATTCAGGGTTTTTGCTGCTACAGCCTTAATTGGTTTGATATGACCGTAGCACATGGTGGCTGATTATTATCGAATACATTATTATAAGTAATTTTAGCTAAAAGCTAAACAGTAGGTCCCTAAACATGTTCAGCATGTCAGCATCATCCCATAATCGTCGGTTGAAGCCACAGTTACATCGTGTTGCTTTAAATGACAAAATAAAATAAGACATTTTTGTTATTTAAAAAAAAAATATATATATAACATACATGCTTTTTATATTTCTCACAGGTTGTCGCTGCCAGAGTACCCTCAAAAAAAGCAACATTTAACATAAAAAGGGACACAAACATATCAGTGTGATAAGGATTTGGATCAATACTTCATAACTACTTTTAAATATTTAACAGCCTGAAAACAATGCTCAACATCCAACAAACATGACAATAATCTCTACACTGCAATAAATCTTCAACCAAACTTTTTTTTTTTTTTTTTTTTAATGCTGTATGGCAGAGGCTAAAATTGATCTTGCAGTGCAGGCAAATGGGCATTTAAAAACACAATTCAAATTCACAATAATAATTAAAACTGCTGGGGTACAAAGACATGTAAATAGTTTCATTGCAAAACAATATTTAGTATTGATAGTGACTTAAATACAGTATTTTACAACTCCACCGTATCACTTTTAAATATGAAAAAGATTTAAATATTTACAAATAATATTACTTAGAGTGTGTAAAGTTAAATTAGAAGTGTTACCATCCGTTGTGGTCGGATTCAGCCGCGTATGAGGGAAGTAAGAAACCGGAGGACATAATAGCTGTTTGTTTAAATTTGAGTTTAATTAAACAGGGTCTGGCATTAAACCTCTTCTCTCTCAGAACAAAAAAAAAAATGAGAAGGCTGAAGTTTCGACTTTTATGTAAAAAGGCTTAATAGCTGCATTTCGAGCTTCACTCCATCCCTTTCAGTAGAGTTGTTAAAATTCATATCTGGTGTTGGAAACAGCCTCGGGTGCTCAGAGTGGATCACCCTTTCCACCTCTGCTAAAAGAGGGAACATAAGACCCCCGGCAACTAAAACATTACAGGATTTCTGCAAAATACATCCTTCAACCTCTCACACGGCTCACGAGTCAAGACTGCCAAAGTGCCTAAAGCTTATTTAATCTTTTTTTTTTTTTTAAAAAACAACAACCATGGAGTCTGGTCTGTTATTATTTTATTCCACTTTCCATTTCACACAGTCGTGAGCGGCGTCTCTGCAGCATGCCGGTGGTTGAGTATCTTGCTCCAACACGTCGCAGCGGGGATGAGCGCTGACTCAGCGTCTGATTGGTCCATCCTCGCTGTCCTGCTTTTAGCTAAATGTGATTGGTGATCTGAGAGCCAAATATATCTCCTCATGTTGTCTTTGCCTGAGATTACTCCACTGCATACGGGTGGCTGTTTTGTGCGTGTTGTTTCACTGGGAAGCACTCGTGTCTTCCTTTTTGAGTGTCGGAGCACAGGCAGCATTAATACAACTCCTCTAAGTGCTGCTGTTTTTAATCCAGTACATGTGTAGTTCCACCTTCCCCTCAAGAGGCACCTCCTCCTTGATTTCCACTTTCTTTTGAGGCCAAAAGCTTTTTAGCTTCACGTTGAGGGGCTGATAAATGGCTTCACCTGCAGTCTTGCTCCTCTGCCGGCCTGTGATTGGTCAATTCCACTCAGGCCTCATGTGGTTGGGGATGCACGTGCAGACCTGGTGGCTGTAGTAAAAATCAGTCTGGCACGCACGTGGCTTCCTGCAAGGCAACCTGTAACAACTAGACAGAGGAGGAAGAAGGAGGAAGAAGTACGACCAAGAGGATGATGGGAACGTAGAAAGAAAGAAGAAAAAAAAAACAAAAAAACAGAGAGGAGAAAGTGAATATACAAAAGGAATTGGATTGAAAGAGCAGGGGAAGAAGACAGAAAGGAGGATTGGAAACTAATATTTTTGAGGGAAGGGTGGAGGAACAGAGAAGAAATAAAAACACTGGAGAGCTTATACTCTCTTGGCATGAATACTATCAATTATTCAGATCTTCACATCCCCTTTTGGATAAAACCCCGATCCAGGGTGCATCAAACGATTCTGTGCGTGAGAAAAAGAGGGAGTAACACTCCAGAGACGGGAATAATATGGCCAAAAATTCTGGGAACTCATCTTCAAAATCACACTAGGTGTATTGTCTTCTGTGCACCACCTCCTGTGACCAGATGTTGAATCAAACCTTTCAAAAATATAAATGCATTTTGGGAAAAAGTATTGTGCGTACTTGAATGCTAAGTATAACTTGAATACTGGGTTTTACCAGCTATTCAAGAATCCCTTCTAACTTTGTGGGTACTTCATTCTCACTAGCTCGTAGAAACTTGTGATGTGTAAATTGGTTGCTAGGAAACTCTGCCGTGAAAGGTCCCCTGTGTGTGTGTGAGCTTTCCCACATTAGATTCGGATTAGAAATCCCTCATATCAAAGCTCATGTCAGCGTTATTGTTTTTCCGCGTCCATCCGTCTCCGGGTCTGTCTGATGGCGGCTCTGCTCACTGTCATCAAGTTCACCCCGTCTGCCTCCCCGCAGGCCTCTCGGGTCAGAGGGAGGTCGAGCCCTTGCGTGCCGGCTGTGGGAACGGCGACACGCATGCAATACACGCACACGCAGCCCGAGACCCAGCGGTCGAATGTTTTGTCCACCATGTGTCCATAAAAGGTCATATGGAAACATGTGAGCTAAAGAAAACGGAGGACGAAAGTTGTTCTTTTTGCGCGTTTGGAATGTATGACATGTCCATTGAGGGTTCGCTTGCTTTCTCCCCCACTAACTCCCTGTCTCTCACGGCTCTGGCTCTCTTTCCTCACCCCTTTCTCTTGCAGAGGTCCCAGGGTGAAGACCTGTGATGGCACCCCGAGGCTAAACCAGGCCTAATACAGGAGGCAGAACCAGTTTGCCCAGTAGAGACCACTGGTTCAGGTAACTCATGCTCAACTGCATTTAAATTTGGAAAAAATTAGTTGTCTCCAAATTGAAGTTGCTGCAGAGCAGCAAAAGTGACAGGCATTATCTAAACATGCAAATACAAACCGTGCCAATACAGTTGTGTCATTATTGCTAGTTCCTCCATTCAATGCAATGAAAGTGTTCACATATTATTGTCAAAAGCAGAACAGCTGGACGTTCTCTTGGAACTGCGGGTTTAACATCCGATTTTTTATTTTTTATTTTATGCAACTGTGGAATTAGGAAAAGAGGAACTAACAACAATTAATACACGATCAAATAAAGTACAAGACTAATATTATTTCCAATGCAGGAGAAAGATAATGACTTATTTTGCTTCAGAGACCCAGAGTGTGGGTTCTTGGGATAACCCCCTCCCCACCCCCTCCGCCCCCCCCCCCAAAAAAAAAAGGAGACGTTCTCCGTTTTCTTTCCACGGAGAGAAAAGACTGCAGAGGTGAGGGATTCAGTGTTTTTGCCCGAGGGGGAAACTTGAAACCAGGACGAGGACAGACCGCCAGCCGCCTTGTACGCCTACCTGCAGGAGTTGGGGTTAAACTTCTTGCCCTGCCGCAGACACGACTGCTGGCTCTCCCGGCACTGACACAGGCAGGTGTCGGGGTTGAGGGGCTGATTCCCGGGACACTCCGCGGCGCACACGCAGCCGCACAGCTCGTCGTCCCACCGCTGGCCGGCGGGGCACCACTTCCCCTCACCTTGACCTTCACACTGGCATTCACCTGAGAGAAGAGAGAGAGAGTTTCGTCTTGCAATGAAATCCAAAACGATCAGATTGTGCGGCAGCCCCGTCGGTGCTGCCAAATATCTGGTGGTCAGGTTCTGACTTGTCAGATAGTTGCATGGAGCCCGAGTTCCCAAAGCCTCCCTCTGCCTGCATCTATCCGTTCTGGCTCGACCTTGCCTGGGTGCTTTCCAAATGACAAGCCGTTTTATGTATTTTGCAGTAAATCGATTCCTTGTGGAACCAGAGGAAGCCACAGAAAAAGTGGTATTTTAACAATTTTTTTCATTAAAAAGAGGACCACTTTCGGCATCCCTATTCATGTGCGAGAACCTATTGTGTGACTCTCTCTGGGTTCCCCTCATATTCACTTGTTCTTGCTTTACATCCCCTAAAAATGCCTGACTTCCTTCTCTGTCTTTTAATTCTCGTTCGCCCAGCGGTCTGATGTACAAATATTTTCAGGAAGTGAAACCCTCCTCACAGGTGTCGTGGTCCAGTTTCCACCCTGGAACATCGCAGCTGTCCTCGGTGAGTCCGTTCCGACAAACGCACTCGCAGGTGGAGTCGTGCAGAACCCTGTTGGGCCCACAGAGAGCCAGCAGACCGGAGTCCAGCGCATCTGGAAGCCACGTGGAGAGAAGGTAAAACAAACAACGTTTTCTTAGTTTTCAGTCTTTCTGCACCACATCATGTACAGATGGCAATCAACGGATTCCAATCATTCACGCTCTTTCCCGTCGGCGTCTTTGTTCAATCAATAAGGTTTGCCAGTTAATTATTTGAGCGAGAAAAAGTAGCTGGAGATGGAAGGCACTGTGGTTCACGACGTGATTGTACAAGTGAAATGCCACAAAGACACTTTTGCTTCTCGTGTTCCAGTTGAATAAACATTCCCTCGGGGGGCAAGTCGTTTCAGATCCTTTCATTTGCCGCCTATTTGGCATCATCATCATCATCAGGCTGTGGTGGTGGAATATTTGAATACAATTCTTTACCGACATCTGGCCCACATCCCAAAACCTGTTCAGTCGGGGTTTGATGTTGTAGCCACATTTTGGATGACTTTGCATATTCTCACTCGGAGCTTTTTCAGCTCTGTTCACTAGTTTTCAAAAACACGCTTTTATATAAGATAACATGTTGGGGGGTCGGGGGGTGTTTGTGCACGCCACACTGCAGGGGTCTCCTACCAAAGTCTGCAGCAGGTGCATTGATTTCCACTTCCATCAGTGAAAACACCCGATAAGAACCCAGACTTTTTTTGGCTTGACCTTAAAAGGAAGCAGTGTCCCCTCAGGATTCATTTGATGGACTTTAGCTTTCAAACTGTATCGAGGGCTTCTCAGGAAAACGCACACAAATGTGAGAAAAGTTGAATAATTTATCTTAAGTCCCCTCAAAGTTCGTCCTAACTGACCAACTGTCACACACACTTACCTGTCTCTCTCTCAGAGTACTGTATGGCGTCTGCAGACACACACACACAGTTCACTGGATCCCATAATGACCCAGAGGCACAGGGAAGGTCGGGCGGGGAACACCTGCACAGACACACACATTATAAGATCTGTGAAATCGTGACGAATTACTCAGAAATGTGTGTCAACACACACAAACACTCGTCACTCCTCGCTCTCACTCACAGGTGATCTGTCGCGGCTCGCCTTATGATGGAGTGGAGCGGCCGCTTGGAGAGGCATTCGCACGAAGTGTGGTTGACGAAGGTTACCATGACGACGGAGCGATCCATCCTGGGCGGGGAAAGTTCTATCAACTGGCAGGAGGAAAAATAAGAGGAAGGTTAGAGAGAGTGTGTGTGTGTGTGTGTGTTTCAGAAATGTCTATTTCCTTTTCTTTTTCCCTTCTTCTCCCGTCTTAACACCGGTTGTGAGTGTCAGGAAGTGTTTCGGCTGACGTGTAGAAGTTGATGTAATTATTTGCAAGATTGCGCAACTGTGCGTGCCTCCTTGACTTGACGTCCAGTTGGAGCCAAAGGGCGTCCCACTGCAGCAGGGCGGGCTGCGATACAGAGGAGCGTGTTACACAACCGGGTAGATCTCTTCCTGTCCCCTTTTCCTGAGGCACTTTGAGGTGTGAGAGCAGAGAAATACCAAGACGGCCGTGTAATGCGAGCGCGCGTTGAACAGTTTCGAGTGCCGAGACGTGGGAACAAGCGGGGCGCGTACGCGACAGAGACGCCAGCTGCAGCGCTCACCGTCTTGTTGACGAACGCGTGGCTCGTGTTGGTGCAGTAATAGGCCTCGTTGTTGCAGCACCCGCCGCACCGATGCAGCGCCACGCAGCGGGGGAGGAAGAATTGACTGGTGGATTCTGGGTATTCTTTGGCGACCTCGACACACACCTCCCTGGGCTGGCACGAGGTCCGCTGCATCTCCTCTACGATGACTGAAAACAATATGTGATTAGATAACCGATGCAAGTGAGGTTATCTGGTATTAGAGGTTTTGGGGTGATGGAAGGAAAGCATCAAGCAATAACGCATGTCATTTTCATTTTAAATCCAACTTGGCTTCAATTTGTCTGTCGCCAGTGCAGAGAAATCTGTCTGGAATCCTACAGATTTTGGGAATAATCTCAAATGTTTTACCTTTCAGAGACCCGTCCATTTTGAAAAGAGCCTCCTCCCTCGGCTGACCCCACAGATCCTCGTCGTTAGCGTGGACTAAAGGGCTCGCCGAGGAAAAAGATGGGTCAGAGGAGGCGTGCCATGATTTCTTCCTCAGGCACTGCTGAAGCAAACCGTATTCGGGGTAGATAAGCTGTAATAGCTGATCCACACTCGTCACCGACTCCAAACTGGGCTGGTCGTCCGACAGTACCGGAGCCTGGAAGGACGGGAAAGAATCGTACAGACAAATGTGACTTGAATGACAATATTTAGTTCCAGACACGCAACACTTTGTGTTGCCAGAAAGTGATGTAATCAGAGTCAACATCACCGAGAGGGCGGGAGAAAATCAGGTTAAAAATGTCCTGTTTTCACTTGTGAAATACCAAACTCTTCGTGTGTTGAAATGTTCCAACGATTTGTCCCGAGTCTGTGTTTTTTTGGAGGAAAACTATTAGATACTGTAGAATTTACAGTGTAAGCGTCGCTGCTTTGAGCTGGATAAACAGTGAATGCCTCACACGGCCACCAATGTGTTGTAACATGTTGCTGTTGGCTACTGTTAGTTATTATGGGTATGTGTGTCTTCTCCACACACACACACACACACACACACACACACACACACACACACTGTTGCATTTGAGCACACGAGGAAGCTGCAAAGTCTGCGTTTTCTTTATGCCTTAGTATTGCTGTTCTCGCTCTTTTCAAAGCTTTCAGACCGCTAAGAACTTAAAACAGAGTCACCTGAGGCAACGTGATAAAATTGGAAATGACTTGCCCTGCTGCTGCAGTGCCCTCGAGCAAGACGCTGTGATCTGACCCAGTTTACCAATGAGTTTTTGTTCTACATCTGTAAGTCCTTTTGGTTGCCTTATCAATCTTATTTTTTCCCCCCTGGTATCCTTAAAAGGTGTAGCGAGCCAGAATCTTTTGTTTAAAACATTAAGAAAATGAACTTGCATTATCAAACGGGACGTGAAGAGGTTACGGTGTTGGCGTCAAGTTGATTTCTTACGGAAAAAAACGTACGCGGAGCGCCGAGCCCCTGGTTTGTGTCACAGTGAACACACAGATGGCTAAACTATGAGCCGAGGCCACACGTGGAGGTTATAAGATATCGGAGTTTCAGGAGTTTTATTGAATTTTGCGCATTCTCGCTCTGCTGTTAGTAGTTTTCTCTTTTTAATAACATAACGGATGGCTGTACATCCAGACTGTATGGTAGAAGTGAAATTCTGCTCCCTTTTTGTTTGGAGCATGTGACCAGACATTACACAGTGCACCTTTAATGTGTCCTCTATGACAAGTCTCCTACGTAAGAGCTGCTGAGGAGTCCTTAAATGCAGCATTAGGCCTGCTTATGTGGTCCAAACAGACTGGAGATTGTCGGCTCAGCCAATAACCACATTATTATTATTTACTATGATTGTACAGAGAGGGCTTTATGTGCGGGGACCAAGTCTATGCAGGAAATCTCCGTTTACAGTAGCTCCATAAACATTTCCCGCTGTGAGTCATCCCTATAATGATTTTTCTGCCGTCATGATAGATGACTCCGCTCCGCAGAGACACTGCAGATGAAAGATTACTTGTGTAACAAACTGGCTGCTGGATCATCTGTGGGGACCAAATGTCAGCTGGGAGTCGGCCGTTTGAGTATCACATATTAATTCTCCCTCCGGGGAGGGAGCGCGGTTGTTTAGTTTCCCAGGCTGGAGAAGGATCAAACTGGTACAGCTGGCATCACCCAAACAGAAACCAGATCTCCCTCGTTATCAGTCTCTCCATTTATCTCTTTCTCTCTCCGTCTACCTCCCCCTCCCTTTCTGTTTCTCTCCAGCCATCTCACATGTCTCAACGTATGTGTGAGCTGTGACAACAATTGTGACCATATAGAACACGAGAGCAAGAGGCTACAGCCGGAGCGGCCCTTTTGAGGATGAACAGCAGCGCTAACATGTTGATATCATGGCATGCAAACATCTGCAGGCTGATGCCAAATGTCATTAGTCTTAGAGTGAGTAGAGGCTACAAATGACAGTATATTTTCCTGAAACATCACTGATTTACGCACATACTTTCTGCAAGTGTATCTTTTTTTGGGGGGCCCAGATTTTGGTATTTGCACTCAACCAATTTACCACTTAAGGCTCCATAACTATTAATAGTTTAGACACAAGCTATAATAATATTGATGGACAGTTAGGGAAGATGGATTCTTCTCTCTCTTTCTTTCAAAGTCTTCCCATATTTCCTCTCTCTCTCTCTCTTCTTTGTGTTCTTAAGTGATTGCATGACATGAGGTCATCGCTGTGGGACTATGAGGTCATGATGGACGAATAACCAGTGCTCTGGGGTCCAGCATGAGAGACTGCTAGTGCACAGACTCACGCACATGCACACACCCATGCATTCGGAACTCACTCCTCCTTCCAGTATAAACATGTTATGTCTGTCAAGTTTACTTCTTTAAACAATTGATAACTAGCTGGTCCGCCAAAATATGTGATTGCGGTTCATTCATTCAATTCCCAGACGATTGTATTACTTGAGATCTCTTCCAGTGAATTGGAATACTATCCCTTGTAGTAAACTGTGTCAACATCAAGAAAATGCATTGAGAGTAGTATGACACTGCATGACACATTTTGGATTTTCCACAAACAAGCAGTAAATATTTTCCCGGTTTTCTCAGAATTTACAGTAAAGGGGACAGTTGAAGCCAAAGGGGATTTCACAGAGTTGTGCTCATAGTTCATTGGAAATGATGTCACAGAAACAAGCTGTGAGTCTACAAAAAGGAAACATGTTTGGAACTACTTGACTATTTATGTTTCATGATTTCATGTAAAGGAAAAGAAAGTGATTTTATAAGCTGGGTCTGAAAGCAGAAAACGCAATTGTCTCTCTCTCTCGAACCAGTGTTTGGTTTGTCCGTCCTGGGCTACTGTAGAAACATGACGGCAGGCTCCGTGAAGAGGACCTGCTCCCCGTATGTAGATATAAACATCTAATTCTCAGGTAGTGAAAGTACCAATTCTTTAGCTGATTGTTCCGTTTCCGCCAATAGATTGCCCTTAATGTTACACACTGTTCCTTTAATGGTCCTGCTACTAGGAGTGCTTTACTAGTTGATTGAGTTTATTTTCATAATAACAATAGACATTATTAGAACTTATGTTTCAGGAAAACCCAACACAAAGCTTCTTAGAGATGATGAACACATTACAATAAGGTGACACTTGGGACCTTTCCTAAGCTGTCCTGTGTCTGAAGAAGGGATGGGCGGATCAATACTTTGACCCATTCGGTACAATAACTGAAGCCGGTGTTGTGGATGACTTTGTTCGCTCTCTGCGAAGCATCACCGTGCTGCACTCTTTGTAGAGCTGTCCGAGGCTTTTGATAATGTCAGTCATAATATTTAGCTAAATGAGTTGCTTGGTTTTGATGATTCTTCTTAAACCTTTCAAATCTTTCTGGTTTGGGCTGTTGCACTGAAATGTCCGTTTTTATGCTGACGATACCATCTTGTGTCATCAGATGATCGACTTCATCTTAAGACAGATTCAATCACCTCCACACCGCTTTTATTCATTCAGTGTGTGCAGTGGTTGAATGCAACCAAGTACATTTACTCAACCAAGTGCATTTACTCAAGTACTGTACTTAGGCATTAAATATAAGTATTAAAATGTTTGCATTTCAAAAGAGCACAGAGCTTTGATATCCCTGATGATATCTATGAAACTCAACAACAAACAATCCTTGTACTGGAACAAAATAGACAAAACATCATACAATCATCTCTACACCGGATTAAAGAGATATTGTGTGTCCTACAATAACCCACTGGGTGGATTATTGTGTGAATTATCTTGTTGGGATGTTTCACACACACATTTGTTTGTCAGGTCTCTCTCGAAAAAAGACCTCTTGATCTAAATGAGACTTCCTGAATAAACAGATCTTAACTAGCGTTGTTCCAATAAATAGATATTCTGTCATTTGGTGCTCCTGAATCTCCCTTAGGTGTTAAGATAGCGATCTAGTGAAGGCCATAGTGTGCGATTCAAATGACCTGTCCTTTCATTTGTCACCTGTATGTAATCAATAGCAGACACACATTCACAAGCTGTAGAAGTTAGTGACGCTCCTCAATAGTTTGGTCTAACAAAAATATATGTATATATGTTTTTTTTTTTTTTATAGATGATGGGGGAATTAAATGACTCACCTCGGTGCCCATGTCTCCAGTTTGGTAATAGTCCGAATAGTCTTGTCCTGAGCACAAATTGCTGATATTAAGCATCCATAGGAGCAAAGCTGGTATCCACATAGTGAGGAGATGAAGAGGAGAGGAGATATCAGGGCAGAGGAGGAGGAAGTTAGTGAGGTAAAAAGAAAGTGAGGGAGGAGAGGAGGAAAAGGAGGAGCAGGAGGGTATCACAGACTCGGCAGGTATCTCTTTGCTCCTCTCTTCATTCTATCCTGGGACGAAGTTGCTCTTCCGGCGCAGGTTGTTTGAAGTAGGGAAACCAGCTGAATAAAACATGATGAGGAAATCGTCTCCCTCTTCTCTGCGTCGAACACAGCTCCTTCTTCTTTCACTTCAGAGGAGGTCTTTCCCCGTGCCGCGTCTCCATTCTCACTGCCGTTTGATTTGACGTCAGGTGTCTGTTTGCCTTTTTTTTTTTTTTTTTTTATCTCTGTATGTCTTTCTTGACCTTCAACTGTAAATTATTTCGTATTTTCAGAGTCTTTTTTTTTCTGTCTCTCCCTTTTTCTTTCCAGCCTTGGTTGTCTTCGACAGTCTCTTCTCCTGCGCCCTTCACACTTGCCTTCTTTATCTGTATTTTCTCTTCACACAGCAGCTGTGCTCTTCCCCTCCCTCTCTCCGATTATCCCTGCCTCTTTATCTGTCTCCTGTTTCTTCCTCGTGAACCTCCGGGGCAAAGCTCTGTCTGTCTCTCCCTCTCTGGACTTTTTTCTTTTCTTTCTAAATCTGTCACAACTTTTTTTCTGTCAGGCTGCCTGATCCTTTGAGAAGCATCAAAGAGAGAAGGGGGGGGAGAAAAAAAAGAGGGAAGAGCTTCTTTTTTTTTTCCAAATCCTGTTTCCAAAAGAAAAAAAAAAGTAGTAGCAGGAGGTTTAAAAAAAAAAAAAAAAAGAAGAAAAGAAGTCCAACCAGCATGAATGTGCGTCCTGCTCATAGACGTTCTGCTGGAGTGAATGAGAAAAACTACAAGAATAGCAGGACTGTATCTTGTGGGCGGAGTGAAGAATTTGAAGGAGATGATTCTGCGTTATAGCTGATTATACTGGCACACTTCTTTATATTTCCCCAGAAATTGCAGGCTATATAATGCCTGCAGAAGCAGGCAGCGCCTTGGCACAGACACACTTCCCTTTAACACATGCCATCATCCTCCATTTATGTGATTTTTTTTTTTTTATTCACTGGAGAGCCTATTTTTGCTCTTTAGAACTTTTCAAAAAGGCGAAAAAGAGGTCCGACTGTCAGTTATGAAATCAATCACTCTTTTCCTTTTCTCACCGGTTCCTTATCTTGACGTCTTTGTCCTCCCATCTTTGTAATCCCTGGTAATGGGAGCAGCTGCCGGTAAGACTTAAAAAAAAAAAAAAATGTGTGTGTGTTCAGTAGCAGCCAGAGGTGATGTATGTGTGAGTTGCTTAACTGCAGCACTAAGTGCCTTTTTATGAGCTGCTAATACCTTTGATGTCTCGCGCTCACTCTGCTGTTGCTGCTTCATGTCAGCTGCCGGCAAGTCCTGCTGGTTTCTCTGTTTACCTGTTTCAAGGTCCTCTGGCCTCTGCGTGAGAGCCAGACGGACACGAAACCGCAAATTTGGGATCGCACACCTGCAGCTTCCGAACGCCTCCTCGGCCTCTACTCCCTCACACGTCATCGGGCTCCATCGCTGTCTTCCTCCTCCCTACTCCCCCCCTCTCGCCTCTTCTCACGTTCTTTCTCCCTCTATGTTTTTGCCGTTCAAGGTACCTAAAAATGGCAAAATTTGCATACCTCCTTAACTATACTGCCCCGAGGCCGTGGCCATGTCTGTCATGGAGGATGAGGAGGAGAAGGAGGAGGAGGAGGGGAGGGCAAGAAGAGGTGAGCAGCAGCAGGGAGCTTTGTCTAAATTATGAAATCTTCTTTCCCCCCCTCCCCCTCCCCCTCCCCCCCTCCTCTCTCAGGGCAAAGCATTTACCGACAACTGTAAAATAAATTATGGGGAAGACAGACGGACAGACAGATGAGGAAAGAAGGAGGGGAGACAGGAGGCCGACAGCGGAGAGGAAGGAGAGAGAGGTGTGTCTGGGAAACGCTTGATTGAGAAAACATCCGATTTTTGGGCCAGCCACTGCCAGCCTTTCTCAAGGATTAAAGACGCACCCCCCCCCCCACCCCACCCCACCCCACACACACACACACATGCACGCAGCGGCAAGTGTCTGCTTGTAGTACGCTTTATGTGTTGAAATCTGAGCAACCAAATTCCACATTCCAGTCATTGCTTTCT
The DNA here is from genome assembly GCA_016806645.1 of Ophiodon elongatus. NCBI lineage: Eukaryota > Metazoa > Chordata > Actinopteri > Perciformes > Hexagrammidae > Ophiodon > Ophiodon elongatus. The sequence continues at coordinate 77,506 of JACSYO010002164.1, forward strand.
CTATTTCATCATGAGAGCTGGGAGCATAGAATTCGAGATGATAGAGAGGGAGGTTTATTAGCTCGTAATGCTGGGATTTATCCTGCTCAGTGGAATTCGGTGGCACCAACAGACTTGCTGGTATTTAATCTGATGGTTATGGATGATAAATACAACAAAACAGTCAAGACAGAAGTAAAAAAAAAAAAGATTATAGAAAAGATTTGCTAATTTTGCATCCTCACTCTCGGGCCTACAGTGGAAATAATTCGGTCGCATGCCGCCAACCGTGACATCTGCTTCACGCCTTCAGGAGTCACATTTACGTTTGAGAAATATCCCCCGTGCTGTGCCGCAGATGAACTGTGTGAACCTTCTCAAATATGTTAGGTTCATGGCTCAGTTGAAACATGGTAAAGGCTCTTATCAGATTTTACACAGAATAACTAAATAAAAGTAAAGGCATGTGTTGAATCGTCACGTCCCAAGAAAGGGAAAGTACACAGTTGCACAATCATAACAAGGTTATGACAACTAGGAGCTTTGTAAAAGATCAGCTTGAACGACCCGCGAACACCAACTTGCGTGTCTGAACTGGAAACAGACAACTCCTCTGAGCTCCAGGTGCCATGCTGATCTGAGATGTTGTACAAGAAGGAAAAAAAAAAAACTGGAGAAACCATATCGTTGCAATATTAATAACACATTTTGTCATTGCTCTCTGAAACAGAGACAAATTTTTATTGTTTTGCATAGTTTTTTTTTTTTTTTTTTCCCCTCTCTGCCCACATTTCCAGTCATCAACTAAAAACATCAACAAATGTATTTATAAAGGAATTATTTTTATACTGTATCTTCAAAACAACTTTCTTGATTTCTAAAGTTTTTCTGCAATATAGAAAATAACAAAACATCATCAAAAGTAACTTCTTTCGAAAAAAAACAAAACAAATATTGAATTCTCTACATAATAAAACAACCGGCAAACGTCCATTTAAAGGCGACGAAGCAAAAACACCCACACAAGTGATTTCATTCGCGGCTCAGTTTCTCCTTTTCCCAGCCGTCCGTGCTCAGCATCGGCTCCGTTTATCCAGCGGCGTTCCTCCGTCACGACATCCTGTGCCCTGCAGAAGATGGAGATCCACACAGCGGTGCCATTGTGCTCCATAATTGTGGAAAACCGCCTCCCCTTTTCTCACAGTTTGGAGCGTCGACGGCGTCCACAGCTACTGAGGCGGCGCTGACTGGACCCGGAGGCTCCTCACTGGGTTCGTTCATCCGTCTCCGTCTTCGTGCTCTCAACGTTTGGCGTCGGGTTGGCCAGCCTGCTGTAGATGGTCATGGCCTGAGGGCAGAGGAATGCAACAGTTAAGTGATAGAGCGTGATAAAAAAAAAAAAAAAGAAAAACTTGAAATATTATGTTGTTTTTTTTTACTTTTTCTTTCTTATTCTTAAAACCAGTATACCTGTGTGACCATTGCACTGACGTCACCGGTGTTAGAGGGCAGAAGCACAGTGTTGGACTCCTTGGCGAGGTTGGAGAAAGCGGAGACGTACTGTTCGGCAACACTCAGCGAGGCCGCGGCACTCCCGTTCTGTCAGGGACACGAAAGACATCCTGGTTACTGTAAAATACTGGGAATAACTTTTCCAAATAACCCAGCAAAAAATTCTAACCGTTTAATAGTCATGAAACGGTTAAAATTAGGTCATAATATCTACTTCATACCTGTTCGGCCAGAGCATTCGACAGCAGACGAATGGCCTTGGATTTGGCTTCTGCTTTGGCTAACACAGCTTGGGCCTCACCTTAAGACAACACAGCGTGTAAAGGAGCACCGCAGTAGATTTGTTTTGGATTTACAGTACATTGTGGGCTTTAAACCTCCCATTTTAACATTTCTCTCGAATTCGCTTCCCCCCGAATGTGCTCGCATGTTTGGTTTGTTTAAAGTCTGAATGGAACGATCCTTGTGTAGTCTTGTAAACACAGTGTGCAGGCACGCAATTAAATGCTTTGTGGATTTAGAATAATGACCGGCCCTACGTCAACAAGACCTTCAATTACATTTGTGATCACATGATTCATGCTTGTTAGCGAGTCAATGAAATATCCCAGTCTTTTGAGTGAAAAGTAAAATGCACCGACCGGCTGCTTTGTTTATCTGCTCGGCCTTCTGTCCCTCCGAGGCGAGGATTTGGGATTGTTTGCGACCTTCTGCGATGTTGATGTCTGCTTCTCGTGTCCCTTCAGACTCCAGCACCGTGGCTCTCTTCTTGCGCTCTGCCTCCACCTACGCAGCAAACAGAGAACAAAGACGGATGTCGAATATTTCTCCTCCAGGGAAACAAAATAATAAAATAAAGAAAATCACTTGGCGGTTGTCATAACCATCAGAAACTCTCAAGTTGTCTCACTGTTTGTATTTATACATACAATAATACGACTTACCCACAAATGAGATGGTACTGCACAGAATATTCCTAAATGCAGTACCCCTGAGTTATAGGGATGAAAACCAAAAGCTGGTTGTCATGGTTATGTGTCTTACCTGCATCTGCATTGAGTCTTTAACACGAGGAGGAACTTGTATATCTTTGATTTCATAACGCAGGCAGCGGATTCCCCAGTCGTCCGACGCCTGGTTGATGGAGTGGACCATGTTGGAGTTAAGAGACTCCCTTTCCTTGAAAACCGGAGAGGCAGCAGGTTGAAGGTACACACGCGTATCATTAATTCTGCTGCAGTGTAATACACACAGGGCAGTGCAGATGTGTCTTACCCTGAATACTTTATCCAGCGTGAGTTTGCCCAGTTCTGAACGCATTGTGGTCTGAGCGAGCTGAGTCACAGCATATTCTGGATCCTCTACCCCATAACTGGCCTGGAGAGACACAGAATTCGTTAGTATCGTGTATAATTCAGCTTTCTGGCGCCCCCTGCTGGTAAAAGACAGCTCCTTGATTACTACAAACCAGTGTTCTGTCACTTCAGCCCCAAACTGTAAAAAAAGGTGCAAGTAGTCTAAATAAATGTAATATTTTTCTGGTATTCAGCCATTTGATGGGGAAAATATGCGTTAGTGATTACTGATAATAACTCAGGTCAGGCACATTTGAATGAGCCCACTGTATGTGATCCCCAACATAATCAACCAGGTACTGATGACAGGATAACGTGCTAGTACTTTTGAGTATTTAAAATCGCTTCTTCTTTGCAACATACCTTAAAAGGATCTAAGATTCTCAAAAAAAGGACTCCGTCAATTTGCAGAGTCACGTTATCTGTGTAAAGACAGAGAACACATCAGTTCATTTCGGCCATGACGATGGTGAATTAGAACAATAATAAGCACAACTGTTCGTTGACTTGACTTTTTCCAAAAATGCAACGGGAAAAAAACGTACCTTGGGACACAGCTGACTGTTCAGGAATGTCAATAACAATCTCTTTCAGGCTTTGCACATAACGAACTTGGTCGAGTATGGGAATGAGGAAGTTCAGTCCCTGTGAGAAAGGACAAAAGATTGGGTTAAATGATGCGAGTGCTCTATTAACGTACACCAATACATTGATGAACTGTAGCCGCAAACACAGAACGTAGCCTCCTCTTATACAAACTTGTTGAAACGAAAATAATTACCGGCTCTAAGATGCGGTGAAAGCGACCCATCCTCTGGACCACCCAGGCCTCCTGCTGCGGCACAAACAGCACCATGGTGTTCATGGGTAAGCGGGAGGCCCATCGTTGCTGGATTGGACTCAGACACAGTCTGGGCACCGTCCGCTGGGAGTTCTGCAGGAACAAATCGTGATGTACAAATCAGTTAATCTGTCCCAATTATACCCACATTTACCTCTAAGAAGATTTCCTACTTCTTCCTACGTAGTGCTTTTCGGCAAGTGTCCAAGTGTTGTTTTTTTTTTTATTAAATTTGTCGATTTACGGACAAGGTGTCGCCACTCTCACAAACAGACCTAAACCAAAGTGTTGCTTTATAATCTGGGGTTTCTGATCATTGAGAAGATGTTATTACAAATCGGAGTCCAGAGGGTTGCAATATTAATTGATGCATCCCTTTCCCAGTCGGTGATAGAGATGGTTATGGTGGAGTCTTTGGTTAATGAGATAATCTATATAATTTTGACTGTTGTTTTATGGATGTTAATATTGTAAAATAGGTATTTTACTTATTGGTGGTGGTTGCAAGAGGTTGAAATTTATTACGTGTGACATTGATTTTTTTTTTTTCCTGAGTGAACTTTTGTTGATGTTGTAGAAAATGTTCTTTAATTGAAATCAAACTTCTGGGTTAATTCAGTGCTCGTTAAGGCTGTCGGGAAAACTTCCGGTTAATGACGTCATCCCGTCATTTACGTAAATGCGTGGCTCCAAGTGCCGCAGCTGAAACGTAACTAGTTATTATATTGATTACAAGGACTGACCTAGCTTAGTAGCAGTGGTGCAGTAACGTTACAGATATATATTTTAAAGGGTTTGGATACCTTTTTTTTTCTTCTTTTTTTTCGGATAAATGCGTATTATAATAGACCAAAAAGTAATATCTGTAAATAGTCACGCAGCTGCATTTCGCTGATTACTAAGTAACCTACTGGTAACGTGCAGGTAACGTCGTCTTCTTATTTTTATTGATATAACGTTAAGTACACACATAAGAAGCTCAAATGTCAAAGAGGTGCAACCGGATGAAATAACTGGCTCTTGTAGAGTTAGCATGCAGCTCGTGAAGCAACACAATAAGGACTGTTAGAGTCCGATAAACAGGTTATTTACCTTAAAGACGGCGCCGCCAGCCTGACACAGTGTCCGCAACATGCTTTAAATAAAAGCAGTTCAGTGATATACAAGGTTACAGAAACGTCAAGGTGTTAAAACCAGACTGTCCCCATTGCTTTCAGCAGCGTGAGCACTCAAGTGTTGCAGTGCGACATCGCCCCCTTGCGTCTCGGATGACCTCACTGCAGTTGACCAAATATATAAGATAAGATAATCCTTTATTAGGATGTACAGCAGCATGGTATAGTTCAATCAAGATCAAAACAAGTATGATAAATAAGCAATCAAAAATAGTAATACAAAATTGTAAAGAATCCACCATAACTGAAATGTCATATATACAGACATAATAACTATTATAACTATTAGTGCACAGTGTATTTATATTACACAGGTTTTTGCACATAACGTGTAACTACACAATGTGTGATTATGGTTGTAAAACAATAGTGAGTGTATAATGAACCTTTGCCTCTGATTTTATCAAGGACAGGCTGTAAGATTTTCTTTTTTTATGTTATGGGTTTAAAACATGTAACATGGTATAATACATTGTTAGATTTCGATGTAACTGTGTGTCTTTACAGGTGTATTTATTATTTATTATTTTCTCCCCGATTGTGTCTTATTTGAAACTATGCAGCCCGGGTTAATTTAAGGAGAGACATGTCTGTGTTTGTGGACTTAGTTCTGTAATATTACTTTGTTTTGTTTGATAGGATGTTGTTTGTGTTTTCACTTTTAGAAAAAGAGGGCACAGTGAACATGTCTTTTGAATCTTATGGTATCAGTTGTGGTCAGATCTGTTTTGTTTTGTTGTCCCGTCAAAAGTATAAAACAAGAAATGCATTTCGTTGTGCAACCCTGTTGTACAATGAAAACAAAATAACCTTGTAATCTTGAAACTTGAATGAATTCAAAGCACTGCTGTGTTAATACACGTTCCAAAGATATTTATATTTTACCGTTTCAAATGGAATTTAATAACCCTTTTCTCAAATATTATGATTTGCAGGTGTGCTTCACAGACAGGCGAGAAATACTGCTTTTCAGGTAAGTCTATGGGTGAATATTACACAAAAGTGTTAATGACCTTGTCTAGTTCATTTATTTTTGATTTGACTTTTATTATTGCAACGTCAGTTTTAGCTTTGCAGTAATTTACATGTTCGACAGAAAAGAAATTGCAGGCTTTTATTTTTTCACTGGCTCCATGAAGTAAATCACGACAGAATCAAACACAGCACACTGATGTTTTCAGCACAGCTTGAAAAAGAAGCAGCCCATAAAAGTTTTGTTAGATCACACCAGACTTAACATCTTATAGTGGAGATTATTCTGAATTTAATACACACGAAGGTAATAAGGAAGTAGAGGATTTTCTTTTACACCGCAAACTTCAGAGATGAAAAGAAATAAGTCATATATGATAAAAAATATGCTTCTGTAAATTATAGAAAATGCTTGTCACTTTAATATATTTAATATATGTATATTATATAAGCCATTGTCTAGGGCATTGAGGACCACACATTGAGGCTAGCCAGACAACTCTGTCTCTCTCTCTCACTCACACACACACATACATACATACATGCATATATATATATATATATATATATATATATATATATATATATATATATATATATACACAGACAATATTTCATTTAAAACTCATACATAACCAATCACAGATAATTTAGTCTACATGATCCTGTCCTGCCGGGAGTGAGGCTGCAGTATTCTGAGGGTGATGATGAGTTTGATAGCTTTTCTAAACCAGGGGTAGAACAGAGCATAAATCAGAGGGTTCAGACAGGAGTTCAACAGCATGATCCAAGACAACAGGGCGTAGTATGACAAGCTGGTGGAGGTGTCCTCGCCTGCTACAGAGGGATAGTAAAAGGGGCAGAAGCACATTAGAAACACACCTATCACAATCCCAAGAGTCCTGGCTGCCTTCCTCTCTGATCTTTTAGCAGTCGGAGCTAACGTAACAGTAGCAGCAGCAGTCTGCAACCGAATGATGCGCAGCTGGGAAATGGCAACAACAAACACCCTCATAGAGAGAACAACCATGACAGTACAGGGCCCAAGAAAGGTGACGAAAAGGTCAACAATGCCTGCGATGTGGCTGATGACCACCACACACTCCCCATAGCAGGAGTTGAACCTGTCCGGCTGCCCTAAGTGTCCTATCAGAATACAGCCGTTGTAGAGAAGAGAACAGGCCCAACATAAACAGATTGATGTTTTAGCTCTGTTCAGGGTGATCTTGGAGTCATAGAGCAGGGGTTCACAGATAGCCACATAACGGTCTATGGATATGAGCACCATGTTGCCCACAGAGGCAGAGAGCAGACAGTAAGAAACATAAGGAGTCAGAGCACACATCAGCTCTCCCAGCAGCCAGCACGTCTCCATGTGGCGGAAGCCTTCGATGGGCATCACCAGCAGCCCCACCACCAGGTCGGACACGGCCAGAGACAGCAGCAGCGTGTTGGTCGGGGTGCGGAGCTGCCGGAAGTGGGAGATGGAGACGATGACGAGCAGGTTGAGAGTCACGGTGAGCAGAGAGACGGAGGCCAGCAGGGTGTAGAGCACAGCGGTCTCCGAGCGGGGTTTAGGCAGCCGCCTGCAGGAGGAGTTGAGGTTTGGGAAGCAGAGCAGAGGGCCCTCGGTGATGTCCATCAGGGAGGAGGAGATGCAACTCGACAGAAGACAGTTTATTTATACACCTCAAACCCGCCCTCTTAGCTTTTCCAAACATCTGATGACTGACGCAACTTCCCTCTTCTTCCCTACAATTTGATTTTGATTCATCATTCATTGTTATTATTTTATTAACCCCATGCTCATTTGTGTTTGTCTTTAGGTGGTTATTAAAGTGTGGGTAGTTTCATCACCGAGACTCAGAGCAAGTTATTAGTACAGTATGTGTTTGCAGCGAATAGGCTTATTTTTTACATTTCAAAGCTACACCTTCAACTACTTCAAAGTTGATCTAATTAAAAGCACCAGAAGGCTCAAACAGTCGTTTAAAAGCAGCTTCAAGCATTGAATGAATACATTTAAATGAAATAGAACATCACAAAATGCAGATAAAATTAAAGCTGCAAGCAGCGATGTATGGGTCCTTGCACCTTTGCGCACATCGGGGGTGCTGGCGGGATGCCGGCTCACGCGGCCGAGAATGTCTGCGGACAACGAGTTAAACGTTTTTTTTCCTGCACGGAGTGACGCTGGAAATTATGCTTTGCAAACAGTCCACCACTTCCTGTATCATCTGTGTGGCGCTGGACAACATGTGTCAACATGCATCATGTTGCTCTATATCAAGTTTAGACAACATCAAGTTAATGTCATGTGAATCGGATGCTGTTCGTCACATCACACTGACTTCCCGTTGCCAGTAGGTGGCGCTATGACTCTGAGTGAAAATAGGCTTGTAGACATCCTCAGGCCGTGATTGTTATAAAGCATGACAAGTTTGGGACAGATTTGAGAAATTCCAGAGGATTTATATGAGCTTGTTGTTTAATGGCGATCAATTAAAATCTTCGCCGGCTACGGCTACGCCATTCCGTCAAATGAAAAGGTTTTGATAACTTTTAATCACTAAGTTCTTTAGATTGTACTGACCAAATTTTAAGTGGATCTGATAAATTCCCTAGGAGGAATTTGTTAAAGAATAGCACCTAGAAGTAGGCAAAAATGAAAGGAAAAATCCCACAACAATGAAAATGGCCGACTTCCGGTACGGTTTAGAGCATGGTCCCAAGAGACTTTTTGTTAAGTCTACATGTGGTATATGTGGATACCAAATTTTGTATATCTATGTCAAAACGTACTGCGAGGGCTGCATTGTTGAAACTTGGCAGGGGGCGCTATCGAGCCAACTCTCCACTCTGAAGCATTGAAATTATATCAGGTAACTACATCTATGACTTTAAATGTGTGTGCCAAGTTTAGTTACATTTCAAGGATGTTTAGTCCCTTAAAAGCACCTTCGTTGTTGACGGCAAAGAATGGGTCGCAACGGCAACGGCGTTACACGAAACATCAAAAGCTTTGTGGGCTAGCATTATGAACTTCTTACCTTTTGGTTTAGAACTAATTTGATATCGATCTGATTTACCTAATAAGAGCAGCAATTCAAAGTATAGAGGCTTTAACTTACTGTTACCAGTAGGTGGCGCTATGACTTTGATTCAAAATTAGACTGTATATGTCTTCAAGCCTGGAGTCTCATCAAACATGTGACATTTGGAAAGGATCTGATCATGTGGCTTTGAGTTACATCGTTTTATTCGTTCACGGCAAAGGATCAACATTCGCAGAGCCACCACATCGCCGCCCTGTAACGAATTCTTACAATCTTCACTATGAAGCATTAGCAAAGTCTTAAGGCTGTTCTGACAAAATTTGAAAGGGATCTGGTTAAATTGCTGGGAGGAATAGATAAAAGAATATAACATGTCCTTTTCTTTTGCCATTAGGTGGCGCTCTGATATTGTGAAACTTTTTGCATGGAAATGCGCTCAGGCCTTAACAACCATCATGCAAAATAAATTTGGGGCAAATTGGATAATGTACCTTGGAGTTACAACAACATCCCCTTTTGTGGCAACCGCAAGAAATGGGCGTGTAATTGGAGCCCTGCAACGTCAAGGCCGTTCAAAGATAACTCACCATTTTGATACCTTTTCATGATCAAGGTCTTCAGATCATTCTGACCAAATTTGAAGTTGATTGCATGAATTCTGTAGGAGGAGTTTGTTCAAGTACAACTTCTGAAAACGCTGAAAAATGGCTTAAAATGCAGAAATTGGGCAATTTACTACATCGCCCCCTAGTATTTGAATATAATGAAAATGACAGAGTAAGTTAAAGGAAGCGATGTGGACAAATGCTACAAATTTGGTGATGATAGGCCATGTGATTTGGATGTTACGTGGATTGAACTCCGTCCCCACCCGGAGGGATTAATCCACCGGTTTCCGGGAGAGCACCATGGCCTCAGATTTGGAGGTGCTAACTCTCATCCCCGCCGCTTCACACTCGGCTGCAAATTGCCCCAGTGAATGCTGGAGGTCGTGGTCCGAAGAGGCCAATAGGACCACATCATCTGCGAATAGCAGAGAGGTGATCCTGAGACCCCCGAACCCGACGTTCTCCTCCCCCCCGGCTGCGCCTAGCTATCCTGTCCATGAAAGTCACGAACACGACCGGTGATAAAGGGCAGCCCTGGCGGAGGCCAACACCCACCGGGAACGCGTCTGACTTATTGCCGAGAATACGAACACAGCTCCTACTGCATTCGTACAGAGACCGGATGGCCCGTTGTAACGGGTCCGGCACCCCATACTCCCGCAGCACCCCCCACAAAAACCCCCGAGGGACCCGGTCGAAGGCCTTCTCCAAGTCCACAAAACACATATAGACTGGTTGGGCAAACTCCCAGAACCCCTCCAGTAGTCTTGCGAGGGTAAAGAGCTTGTCCACTGTTCCACGACCGGGACGGAATCCGCACTGCTCCTTTTGAATCCGAGGTTTGACAACCGGTCGGAGCATCCTTTCCAGCACCCTGGCATACGCTTTCCCCGGGAGGCTGAGTAGTGTGATACCCCGATAATTCGAGCACACTCTCCGGTCCCCCTTTTAGAAAATGGGAACCACCACCCCGGTCTGCCAGTCCATGGGCACTGTTCCCGACCCCCATGCGACATTGAAAAGGCGTGTCAGCCAAGACAGCCCAACAACGTCCAGCTCCTTCAGCATCTCATCTCAGGGCGGATCTCATCCACCCCTGGCGCCTTGCCACCAAGGAGCTTTTTGACTACCTTAGTGGCCTCTGCCAAGGATATGGATGCGCCCCCCCCGAGTATTCAGGTGCTGCCTCCTCTCTAGAGGACATGTTGGCCGGGTTTAGGAGTTCCTCAAAGTGCTTTTTCCACCTCACGACGATGTCCCCCGTCCGGGTCAGCAGTCCCCCCCCCCCATGCTGAGCACAGCCTGGGGTAAGCCCTGCTTTCCCTTTCTGAGCCGTCTGATAGTTTGCCAGAACTTCCTTGAGGCCAACCGAAAGTCCTTCTCCATGGCCTCCCCGAACTCCTCCCATGCCCGAGTTTTAGCGTCCGCGACCACCGCAGCTGCAGCCCTTCTGGCCTGCCGGTACCTCTCAGCTGCTTCAGGAGACCCCTGAGCCAACCAGGCCCGAAAGTCCTCCTTCTTCAGTTTGACGGCTTCCCTCACCCCCGGTGTCCACCATCGGGTTCTCGGGTTGCCGCCACGACAGGCACCGGTGACCTTCCGACCACAGCTCCTAGCGGTCGCGTCCACAATAGAGGCTTTGAACATGGTCCACTCGGATTCCATGTCCCCAGCCTCCCTTGGGATGTGTGAGAAGTTCTTCCGGAGGTGGGAGTTGAAGTCCCACGTCCCTAGAGCTAGTCTATCCCGCCGGAGATCGGCTCACCCAGGCCCTCTGCCCGGCCCGCCGCCCGGTCTACATAGCACCCGACCCCGATGCTTATCCCTGCGGGTGGTGGGTCCACAGGATGGCTGCTCCATGATATTTCTTCGGGCTGAGCCCGACCGGGCCCCATGGGCAAAGGCCCGGCCACCAGATGCTCGCCTACGAGCTCCCCTTCTGGGTCTGGCTCCGGGAGGGTGCCCCGGTTTCCCTGGTCCGGGCTAAGTGGCTGAAGACTGTGGGCTGCAATTCATCAGGTTTTTTTTTTAACCGCTCTTAGTCTGGGCTCTCCCCTGAGACCTGTTTGCCTTGGGAGACCCTACCAGGAGCTGATGCCCCGGACAACATAGCTGCCAGGATCACTGAGCCACTCAAACTTCTCCACCACGTTAAGGTGGCGATTCACGGAGAAGGCAAATTCATCCTTCACAGTTTATTTTTACAGATTTATATTTAAAGAACTAGCATGTAAAAACCACACTCCTCTTCCACTCTCATGCCTCGTTTAGTTTCACCTAAGGGAAGGGTGGATGCGTGTCTTATTCTCTTCTACTTATTCATATTTTTCCATTTCAAATGACAGTTTTTTTAACGGTATCTGTGAATCTACACGCTCAAATGTTATCTTACCACTTTCTAATGTTTATGATTTACAGGCCTGATTTGCACAGACGCCTGGGTGTAGCTGCCACAGTGGTAAGTCTTTTGACATTCAAGTACATTTTCATTTGGTCTGACCTTTTTTTTTATTTTTGGTGGGACACAACAAGCAGTTTTTTTCAGCAGCTTGTTAGAAACAGACATTCATTTTTTGCAGCACGACTAAAAAGGGCATTTGACAGCAATTCAAGTAAACATGGCCGAGACTAAGCACCACATTGGTTCTTTTTAATAGCACAGATGGAAAGAAAAGTACATGGAAGCTATATTCCAATGCTGAATATTAGTGATCGTGACACACGATTTGTGCAAAGGAAAGACGCCTACTGACTAGTCTGTTTAATTAGCATGTGTACATGTATTATACTGTATCACAATCAACTAGCATAAACATATTTATATGATTTTGTTTTGTAGTTCTTGTTTGTGCTCACATTGATGGTCACTTCTGTATGATCATATGGTATAGTTCAATCAAGATCAAAACAAGTATTATAAATAAGCAATCAGACATAGTAATAAAAAATGGTAAAGAATCCACAATAACTGAAATGTCATATATACAGACATAATAACTATTATAACTATTATTGCACAGTGTATTTATATTACACAGGTTTTTGCACATAACGTGTAACTACACAATGTGTGATTATGGTTGTAAAACAATAGTGAGTGTATAGTGAACCTTTGCCTCTTATTTTATCAATGACAGGCTGTACGATTTTCTTTTTTTATGTTATGGGTTTAAAACATGTAACATGGTATAATACATTGTTAGATTTCGATGTAACTGGTACACTGTCTTTACAGGTGTATTTATTATTTTCTCCCCGATTGTGTCTTATTTGAAACTATGCAGCCCGGGTTAATTTAAGGAGAGAAATGTCTGTGTTTGTGGACTTAGTTCTGTAATATTACTTTGTTTTGTTTGATAGGATGTTGTTTGTGTTTTCACTTTTAGAAAAAGAGGGCACAGTGAACATGTCTTTTGAATCTTATGGTATCAGTTGTGGTCAGATCTGTTTTGTTTTGTTGTCCCGTCAAAAGTATAAAACAAGAAATGCATTTCGTTGTGCAACCCTGTTGTACAATGAAAACAAAATAACCTTGTAATCTTGAAACTTGAATGAATTCAAAGCACTGCTGTGTTAATACACGTTCCAAAGAGATATTTATATTTTACCGTTTCAAATGGAATTTAATAACCCTTTTCTCAAATATTATGATTTGCAGGTGTGCTTCACAGACAGGCGAGAAATACTGCTTTTCAGGTAAGTCTATGGGTGAATATTACACAAAAGTGTTAATGACCTTGTCTAGTTCATTTATTTTTGATTTGACTTTTATTATTGCAACGTCAGTTTTAGCTTTGCAGTAATTTACATGTTCGACAGAAAAGAAATTGCAGGCTTTTATTTTTTCACTGGCTCCATGAAGTAAATCACGACAGAATCAAACACAGCACACTGATGTTTTCAGCACAGCTTGAAAAAGAAGCAGCCCATAAAAGTTTTGTTAGATCACACCAGACTTAACATCTTATAGTGGAGATTATTCTGAATTTAATACACACGAAGGTAATAAGGAAGTAGAGGATTTTCTTTTACACCGCAAACTTCAGAGATGAAAAGAAATAAGTCATATATGATAAAAAATATGCTTCTGTAAATTATAGAAAATGCTTGTCACTTTAATATATTTAATATATGTATATTATATAAGCCATTGTCTAGGGCATTGAGGACCACACATTGAGGCTAGCCAGACAACTCTGTCTCTCTCTCTCACTCACACACACACATACATACATACATGCATATATATATATATATATATATATATATATATATATATATATATATATATATATACACAGACAATATTTCATTTAAAACTCATACATAACCAATCACAGATAATTTAGTCTACATGATCCTGTCCTGCCGGGAGTGAGGCTGCAGTATTCTGAGGGTGATGATGAGTTTGATAGCTTTTCTAAACCAGGGGTAGAACAGAGCATAAATCAGAGGGTTCAGACAGGAGTTCAACAGCATGATCCAAGACAACAGGGCGTAGTATGACAAGCTGGTGGAGGTGTCCTCGCCTGCTACAGAGGGATAGTAAAAGGGGCAGAAGCACATTAGAAACACACCTATCACAATCCCAAGAGTCCTGGCTGCCTTCCTCTCTGATCTTTTAGCAGTCGGAGCTAACGTAACAGTAGCAGCAGCAGTCTGCAACCGAATGATGCGCAGCTGGGAAATGGCAACAACAAACACCCTCATAGAGAGAACAACCATGACAGTACAGGGCCCAAGAAAGGTGACGAAAAGGTCAACAATGCCTGCGATGTGGCTGATGACCACCACACACTCCCCATAGCAGGAGTTGAACCTGTCCGGCTGCCCTAAGTGTCCTATCAGAATACAGCCGTTGTAGAGAAGAGAACAGGCCCAACATAAACAGATTGATGTTTTAGCTCTGTTCAGGGTGATCTTGGAGGCATAGAGTAGGGGTTCACAGATAGCCACATAACGGTCTATGGATATGAGCACCATGTTGCCCACAGAGGCAGAGAGCAGACAGTAAGAAACATAAGGAGTCAGAGCACACATCAGCTCTCCCAGCAGCCAGCACGTCTCCATGTGGCGGAGGCCTTCGATGGGCATCACCAGCAGCCCCACCACCAGGTCGGACACGGCCAGAGACAGCAGCAGCGTGTTGGTCGGGGTGCGGAGCTGCCGGAAGTGGGAGATGGAGACGATGACGAGCAGGTTGAGAGTCACGGTGAGCAGAGAGACGGAGGCCAGCAGGGTGTAGAGCACAGCGGTCTCCGAGTGGGGTTTAGTTAGCCGCCTGCAGGAGGAGTTGAGGTTTGGGAAGCAGAGCAGAGGGCCTTCTGTGATGTCCATCAGGGAGGAGGAGATGCAACTCGACAGAAGACAGTTTATTTATACACCTCAAACCCGCCCTCTTAGCTTTTCCAAACATCTGATGACTGACGCAACTTCCCTCTTCTTCCCTACAATTTGATTTTGATTCATCATTCATTATTATTTTATTAACCCCATGCTCATTTGTGTTTGTCTTTAGGTGGTTATTAAAGTGTGGGTAGTTTCATCACCGAGACTCAGAGCAAGTTATTAGTACAGTATGTGTTTGCAGCAAATAGGCTTATTTTTTACATTTCAAAGCTACACCTTCAACTACTTCAAAGTTGATCTAATTAAAAGCACCAGAAGGCTCAAACAGTCGTTTAAAAGCAGCTTCAAGCATTGAATGAATACATTTAAATGAAATAGAACATCACAAAATGCAGATAAAATTAAAGCTGCAAACAGCGATGTACGGGTCCTTGCACCTTTGCGCACATCGGGGGTGCTGGCGGGATGCCGGCTCACGCGGCCGAGAATGTCTGCGGACAACGAGTTAAACGTTTTTTTTCCTGCACGGAGTGACGCTGGAAATTATGCTTTGCAAACAGTCCACCACTTCCTGTATCATCTGTGTGGCGCTGGACAACATGTGTCAACATGCATCATGTTGCTCTATATCAAGTTTAGACAACATCAAGTTAATGTCATGTGAATCGGATGCTGTTCGTCACATCACACTGACTTCCCGTTGCCAGTAGGTGGCGCTATGACTCTGAGTGAAAATAGGCTTGTAGACATCCTCAGGCCGTGATTGTTATAAAGCATGACAAGTTTGGGACAGATTTGAGAAATTCCAGAGGATTTATATGAGCTTGTTGTTTAATGGCGATCAATTAAAATCTTCGCCGGCTACGGCTACGCCATTCCGTCAAATGAAAAGGTTTTGATAACTTTTAATCACTAAGTTCTTTAGATTGTACTGACCAAATTTTAAGTGGATCTGATAAATTCCCTAGGAGGAATTTGTTAAAGAATAGCACCTAGAAGTAGGCAAAAATGAAAGGAAAAATCCCACAACAATGAAAATGGCCGACTTCCGGTACGGTTTAGAGCATGGTCCCAAGAGACTTTTTGTTAAGTCTACATGTGGTATATGTGGATACCAAATTTTGTATATCTATGTCAAAACGTACTGCGAGGGCTGCATTGTTGAAACTTGGCAGGGGGCGCTATCGAGCCAACTCTCCACTCTGAAGCATTGAAATTATATCAGGTAACTACATCTATGACTTTAAATGTGTGTGCCAAGTTTAGTTACATTTCAAGGATGTTTAGTCCCTTAAAAGCACCTTCGTTGTTGACGGCAAAGAATGGGTCGCAACGGCAACGGCGTTACACGAAACATCAAAAGCTTTGTGGGCTAGCATTATGAACTTCTTACCTTTTGGTTTAGAACTAATTTGATATCGATCTGATTTACCTAATAAGAGCAGCAATTCAAAGTATAGAGGCTTTAACTTCCTGTTACCAGTAGGTGGCGCTATGACTTTGATTCAAAATTAGACTGTACATGTCTTCAAGCCTGGAGTCTCATCAAACATGTGACATTTGGAAAGGATCTGATCATGTGGCTTTGGGTTACATCGTTTTATTCGTTCACGGCAAAGGATCAACATTCGCAGAGCCGCCACATCGCCGCCCTGTAACGAATTCTTACAATCTTCACTATGAAGCATTAGCAAAGTCTTAAGGCTGTTCTGACAAAATTTGAGAGGGATCTGGTTAAATTGCTGGGAGGAATAGATAAAAGAATATAACATGTCCTTTTCTTTTGCCATTAGGTGGCGCTCTGATATTGTGGAACTTTTTGCATGGAAATGCGCTCAGGCCTTAACAACCATCATGCAAAATAAATTTGGGGCAAATTGGATAATGTACCTTGGAGTTACAACAACATCCCCTTTTGTGGCAACCGCAAGAAATGGGCGTGTAATTGGAGCCCTGCAACGTCAAGGCCATTCAAAGATAATTCACCATTTTGATAACTTTTCATGATCAAGGTCTTCAGATCATTCTGACCAAATTTGAAGTTGATTGCATGAATTCTGTAGGAGGAGTTTGTTCAAGTACAACTTCTGAAAACGATGAAAAATGGCTTAAAATGCAGAAATTGGGCAATTTACTACATCGCCCCCTAGTATTTGAATATAATGAAAATGACAGAGTAAGTTAAAGGAAGCGATGTGGACAAATGCTACAAATTTGGTGATGATAGGCCATGTGATTTGGATGTTACGTGGATTGAACTCCGTCCCCACCCGGAGGGATTAATCCACCGGTTTCCGGGAGAGCACCATGGCCTCAGATTTGGAGGTGCTAACTCTCATCCCCGCTGCTTCACACTCGGCTGCAAATCGCCCCAGTGAATGCTGGAGGTCATGGTCCGAAAAGGCCAATAGGACCACATCATCTGCGAATAGCAGAGAGGTGATCCTGAGACCCCCGAACCCGACGTTCTCCTCCCCCCGGCTGCGCCTAGCGATCCTGTCCATGAAAGTCACGAACACGACCGGTGATAAAGGGCAGCCCTGGCGGAGGCCAACACCCACCGGGAACGCGTCTGACTTATTGCCGAGAATACGAACACAGCTCCTACTGCATTCGTACAGAGACCGGATGGCCCGTTGTAACGGGTCCGGCACCCCATACTCCCGCAGCACCCCCCACAAAAACCCCCGAGGGACCCGGTCGAAGGCCTTCTCCAAGTCCACAAAACACATATAGACTGGTTGGGCAAACTCCCAGAACCCCTCCAGTAGTCTTGCGAGGGTAAAGAGCTTGTCCACTGTTCCACGACCGGGACGGAATCCGCACTGCTCCTTTTGAATCCGAGGTTTGACAACCGGTCGGAGCATCCTTTCCAGCACCCTGGCATACGCTTTCCCCGGGAGGCTGAGTAGTGTGATACCCCGATAATTCGAGCACACTCTCCGGTCCCCCTTTTAGAAAATGGGAACCACCACCCCGGTCTGCCAGTCCATGGGCACTGTTCCCGGCCCCCATGCGACATTGAAAAGGCGTGTCAGCCAAGACAACCCAACAACGTCCAGCTCCTTCAGCATCTCATCTCAGGGCGGATCTCATCCACCCCCGGCACCTTGCCACCAAGGAGCTTTTTGACTACCTTAGTGGCCTCTGCCAAGGATATGGATGCGCCCCCCCCCCCCGAGTATTCAGGTGCTGCCTCCTCTCTAGAGGACATGTTGGCCGGGTTTAGGAGTTCCTCAAAGTGCTCTTTCCATCTCCCGACGATGTCCCCCGTCCGGGTCAGCAGTCCCCCCCCCCATGTTGAGCACAGCCTGGGGTAAGCCCTGCTTTCCCTTTCTGAGCCGTCTGATAGTTTGCCAGAACTTCCTTGAGGCCAACCGAAAGTCCTTCTCCATGGCCTCCCCGAACTCCTCCCATGCCCGAGTTTTAGCGTCCGCGACCACCGCAGCTGCAGCCCTTCTGGCCTGCCGGTACCTCTCAGCTGCTTCAGGAGACCCCTGAGCCAACCAGGCCCGAAAGTCCTCCTTCTTCAGTTTGACGGCTTCCCTCAGCCCCGGTGTCCACCACCGGGTTCTCGGGTTGCCGCCACGACAGGCACCGGTGACCTTCTGACCACAGCTCCTAGCGGTCGCGTCCACAATAGAGGCTTTGAACATGGTCCACTCGGATTCCATGTCCCCAGCCTCCCTTGGGATGTGTGAGAAGTTCTTCCGGAGGTGGGAGTTGAAGTCCCACGTCCCTAGAGCTAGTCTATGCCGCCGGAGATCGGCTCACCCAGGCCCTCTGCCCGGCCCGCCGCCTGGTCTACATAGCACCCGACCCCGATGCTTATCCCTGCGGGTGGTGGGTCCACAGGATGGCTGCTCCATGATATTTCTTCGGGCTGAGCCCGACCGGGCCCCATGGGCAAAGGCCTGGCCACCAGACGCTCGCCTACGAGCTCCCCTTCTGGGTCTGGCTCCGGGAGGGTGCCCCGGTTTCCCTGGCTAAGTGGCTGAAGACCGTGGGCCGCAATTCATCAGGTTTTTTTTTAACCGCTCTTAGTCTGGGCTCTCCCCTGAGACCTGTTTGCCTTGGGAGACCCTACCAGGGGCTGATGCCCCGGACAACATAGCTCCCAGGATCACTGAGCCACTCAAACTTCTCCACCACGTTAAGGTGGCGATTCACGGAGAAGGCAAATTCATCCTTCACAGTTTATTGTTACAGATTTATATTTAAAGAACTAGCATGTAAAAACCACACTCCTCTTCCACTCTCATGCCTCGTTTAGTTTCACCTAAGGGAAGGGTGGATGCGTGTCTTATTCTCTTCTACTTATTCATATTTTTCCATTTCAAATGACAGTTTTTTTAACGGTATCTGTGAATCTACACGCTCAAATGTTATCTTACCACTTTCTAATGTTTATGATTTACAGGCCTGATTTGCACAGACGCCTGGGTGTAGCTGCCACAGTGGTAAGTCTTTTGACATTCAAGTACATTTTCATTTGGTCTGACCTTTTTTTTTATTTTTGGTGGGACACAACAAGCAGTTTTTTTCAGCAGCTTGTTAGAAACAGACATTCATTTTTTGCAGCACGACTAAAAAGGGCATTTGACAGCAATTCAAGTAAACATGGCCGAGACTAAGCACCACATTGGTTCTTTTTAATAGCACAGATGGAAAGAAAAGTACATGGAAGCTATATTCCAATGCTGAATATTAGTGATCGTGACACACGATTTGTGCAAAGGAAAGACGCCTACTGACTAGTCTGTTTAATTAGAATGTGTACATGTATTATACTGTATCACAATCAACTAGCATAAACATATTTATATGATTTTGTTTTGTAGTTCTTG